>SNQJ01S0199302.1:0-15241 GCA_010110895.2 Picea sitchensis
TTATGTTGATCTAAATGTCTCAAGTCCAATACAGAACCAGAGAACAACTTACTTAGACAAAATATTACAATCAGGGAGCCCTTCTCAACCATTCAAACCTCTATAATCATTTATAAGATGTATTTATAATAAAAAGAGGAAAGGCACATCTAGAGGTGTGAGATGTCCTTTCTATCCTAGGATTCTCCAAAGCAACTACAATTCTAACACCTATGCTAATAGATCTTAACAAACTGCTACAATTTAGGAGCCATGTTGGCAACCACTCCAACAAGAATTAAATGACATGTCTCCTAGATTAGGCACATTCTTTTTCAGTTCCAAGTGTCCTCTAATGGTCGTATGCTGCTTCAAAGTTGCTACTTATGATCGTTTCTTCTCTCCACATCATCAACAATCAAGAAGGAGTCATGAATTCGAACCTTTGACTGCAAGGGCCAATTCGTAGCACCATTTTGTAGCCCATTTGGTAGCCAATTTTGTAGCGCCCTTTGCAAAAAACTTTGCAAATTCGGTAGCGCTTCCTCTGAAATAGCTCTACATATTTCGTAGCACCACTCCTAAAATAGTTCTGCAGTTTCCATAGCGCCACTCCTGTGTAATGTCTGTGCAATTTCTGTAGTGCCCCTCCTGAAATAACTCTGCAGATTCAGTAGCACCACTCCTGTGATAACTCTGCAAATTCGATAGCGCCACTGTTATGTTTGGATAGGATATTTTGTACCGCCTTAGGTAGCACAATTGTAGAACATACTGTATAGACAATTCCGTAGTGCCATGGCACTACATAATCTCTGTTTTTTTTACGAGTGATGAAACTAATCCTTCAAAAGCACAAAAAACGTAGCTCATGCACTAGGAGCCTATAGATGCCTATATAGGTGGAAAAATTATACTTCCTTGTTCATCTCACACTTGCAAAAAGAGACCAGCCACAAGAATGGATATGTCATCCCCCAACTACTTCATCAATCTAACACTCCTCGTTGCAGGAGAAATTCCCTTTGTCATAACAACATCTTTTTCCTTTGCAGGGATACTCCTCTTGACTGCAGGTGTACTCTTCTTAATTGTTGGTTCATCTCTTTCATTTGTAGCTTGTACCAGAAAATTTAAGTTCCTCTATGCCAATTCATCATTAAAATACTGCAATTCCTCCTTGAGCTTTATGTTTTGGGATTGAAAGCTTATGTTTTTCCTGTACAAGATCTTAAGTTGCCTATGGAGAGGCAGAGCTCTTCTTTCTGGAAACCTTGCCAGGTCAAGAGTTTCACTATACATGTCCATGAGCTCCTTCATCTTTCTTCTCTCAATCAAACTTTCTTCCTTCAAACGAGCAACCTCTTTCCTAGCCTCCCTGAGCTGTCTAGTCAATATTTTGAGAGTGGGATTACTAGGTAGAGTGTCGATGTTGATCACCTCAATAGGTTTCTCAATTCCTTTACCTTTATTTTTCTACTGAATAGAGGCTTTGTCTATCACCTCAATAGGCTTCTCAATGTCCTTACCTTTATCTTTTTCTTTCCTTGGAACTGAAGCCTTGGGTAAGATTTATGCTTCAACAACTTCTTGAGGGATGATGATCTAGTAAAAGGTTTCCTGATTCTGAACTTAGTTGCTGGAGCAGGTGAAGGGAAATGCAACTTCCTCCCCCTCTTGGTTGTGGTTTTGGTGGATGAAGGGACTTCTTCCAATTCAAGTGTAGGAGGAGGTGAAAAATATCTCTGTGGAGAGTGATGAACCTCCCTCTCTTCTTCTTCAATTTCCTTGGGGATTTCTTTGTCTTGAGTAGTGGGTTTGTTTTTTCTCTTCCTGCTTGTTCTTGCTGGGGAAACACTACTAGATGGGAAAGGGCTCTACATCCTATATTGAGTGGTAGAGGCTATATCTAGATGGATATGGGCAAAGATAATGAATTGTTCCCAAGTAATGTTCCTTTTCTTCAACTCTTCCATCACCAACATCCTAATCAATCCAGAGTGGAAGACACTAGTTTCCATAGCCTTGGACTTGGCTTGGACTCTATCAGACATCTTTCCCATACTCCTCAAAAGATAAAAAGGGATATTTATTGCATCCTTACTAGTGAAATGCATAAAGAGTCTTATATGATACTGGTATAACATGTTATACCTTCCTCGACATGTAAAATATCTCTGGATGATATTCAACATTTTATCAAAGCCTTCAACTAGATGGCTCCTAGGCACTCCCGTAGATAAATTGTCTTTTTGATAGTCTGGTTTGAGGAAGTCCTTGGACCATGGATTTGAAACACGTTTATTAGGGACCTAACCCCTCACGTAGGTAGAATAATATATTCTGATGTAATAAAGGTCAATATTAATAAGGCCTAGCAATAAGGAAGAATAATTTGAATGTAAGAAGACCTAATAGAAACTTCTGCTTCTAGAAGGATCTTCCTCTAGATGGTTCTTTGGATAGACATATTTAGTATAAATTGGAGTTGAGTGTATGCAGACTTTTTCTTGGATATTATTGTAATAGAGCTCTGCTATGTTGGAGGTTGCCCCCTCGAAGAGGCAAGTGAACATTGCTCTTAGTAATCTAAGTGATATTTTTGGTGTTATTATGGTATCATTTTGGTATTATTGTGGTGTTGTTATAGTTATATTGTTGCTCATATGCCATTTCTAGCATTTTATTTATGTTCTACATACTTTTTATATCTGGAATATTACAAGTGGTATCAGAGCACTTTCCTCGACAGAAAAATTGTGGGTTAATTTTTTTTTCAAGGTAGAGACGTATTCCAGCGTCTTTAAGCTACAAAGATTTGTCGTTACGCGCATAAACCTGCATTCAAGGATTCATACATGTAGGAAATACAAGTGGTACTTAAGCACACATTTATTGGTCACCCTTGTAACCCCTGTTGGTACCCCTTCAAGTGGTAGCGTATCAGATAACACCTGTATACGGATCAACCTAGATTTTCTGAAGCCCTATTTAGATAAATTGATTAGGTGCTTGACTGCTATAGTGCCACTGAGAATAGCACTCGGGAAGATACTCTCTAGTACCTGGGTAGTCGGGTTGTACGAATAAGTGAATGGTCTAGCCTCCTTAGTTGGTTCCCTGAGATATTGGGTCAAGTACTTGTTATAGCAAGATTTTCCCCACCATTGCTATCTTGCACAGAGGGACTTTTTCCATTTCCCTATGCAGACTTTTCATCCCTTTTTGATGGATCTAGAGCAAAAAATACACATTTTTTCACATATACACGCCCTATCTGCTATACAACATGCGTATACGCAGGCTACTCCACTACAACCCGCGTACATCGGGATTTGTGACAAAAAAAAAAATGGAGTCGGGTTTCCATGTCATGACAGAAGATCTCTGATCCTTGGCCTTCCAAATACTAGAAACGTTCTGACTCGACCCTTCAGTTGCATTTTGAAGACTATAAAAGCACAATTTCGAGCTATGGAAAAGAGGAGAAAGAATTCAACTTTGAGAGAAACATTACTCTAGAGAAATTACTTCATATGGGTCTGCATCCCTTTGTCCCTCAAGTCTGAACACAGTGTTCATCCCCCAAGCTCTTTCCCTATTATTGAGAGAACCTCATTGTCTCTCTTCTATGAGCTTTCCTTTGGTGGAGGATTGAAGTGGTGGAGGCCCAGTTGGAAGGAACTTGGTTTCTTGGTTTTGAACCATGCCGACACAGAAGTCTGTAATGTTGTCACTTCTGCTGATCAATTATTAATAGAAATACTCCTTTCCTATCATATTGGTATCATGCAAATATATGATTATTATCCATGGGCATGTTTGTATGTTTATTAATGGATTATGTTATCTAATGTGCTAACCCCTTTATATTATCACCATGTACTTTCTATGCTCGTTTGTTAAGAACTTATTGTAGGTATAAAGCTTTGGGTCTAAGTGCTCAACGGTGGAGCATCATCGAACGTTGGATCGAGGTAGGCCTCTTTCTTATCTTGCACATTAGTTTATATAACATACAATGGAATTGAGTTGATTTCTGTAGTCATACCTGTCTGTTGTGGTTTACCCTTGGCCATAGAGAGTTTTTCCCTCATAACAGAATTGGTGACTCCACTGGGGAGAGATCTTCCTTCTAAGGGTTGGATTAATTTTTCTTCTTGCATTTCTGTTTTTCCTTTGTGTTTCTTGTCATATCACTGCTTGACAGATTCTGTTCACTCTAGGTCTAATTGTTCATCCTTTTTACCCTTGCCTGGCCTTGTTTTCAAGCCTGTACACACCCTATTTCCTTGACAGTCACGTACACACGCATGTTGTCTCACTGCTAGATGCATGTATACTCCATGTTTCCTTGAACAATTGCGTATACCAC
The DNA here is from genome assembly GCA_010110895.2 of Picea sitchensis. NCBI lineage: Eukaryota > Viridiplantae > Streptophyta > Pinopsida > Pinales > Pinaceae > Picea > Picea sitchensis. Next base: position 4,355 of record SNQJ01S0199302.1, read on the forward strand.
TTTCCCTTGCTTGTTTGCTTGGTTTAGTGACTGTTGGGTGGGATTTGATGATTGTTGAGCCTTCTTAGGTCTCTGTAGTGCCTGTTGAGCTTCTCTGGGTTAACAAGAAACCTGTTGGGAGTTGAATTTTTTGGCGTAGTCTTTCTCATTGTTTTTAATTTTTGGTTTGTCCTTGAACCCTGGGCTGTTTGTTTGGATTCTTGATATTCTTCTTGAAGTTATTTCATTTATACATAGTATAATTTATATATCAGGTTTCTTTTCAATCCATGCATTTTCTCTTTAATATATTGAAAATACAAAAAAAATAGGCATTTTCCATTGGTTAGCATTTTTATCTTTGAACCTTTATCATTAGCTTAGTGCATTTAGCAAAATATTGCATTTTACTTTTGAATTGCAGAGTTGAAATAGAAAATTGCACTGTTTTTATTAGCATATCATTCATTAAAAAGTTAAAGATAGACTTTGCATTATATTCATATTTATCTTCTTGTGAAGTCATAACATCATGAGTTTCGCTTCCATACCCTTTTGAGTAATCATGACCAATAAAATTTACACTTCAAACTAAAATTGATTAGTCATAATTTAATTTTTAGGGTGCACAAACTAGTCTAGGATTTAGTGCCTTGGAATAGGATTTTGTGAGTAAACTTCTCCAAGTCAATTAAATCAACATATGTGTCTGAGACAGGGAGTTGAGAAGTCCATTGTATAATTGGTAAGATCAAGAGGCTCCATTCACACTGTAGTTAATCATGAGGTCGCGTGAAGTTAGTTGAGGGGATAACCACTGGATACTCACCTAGCATCAGAGATATTTCTATGGATTTATTAGTATTTGGGAATCTTGCTAGTACCCATACCTCTGTGAGAGGCGGTGCTTTCAAGGTTTTAGGATTTTCTACCCTACCATATGGTGATACTGACTTATGACTGCTCACCTGTGCATCAATTATACAGTGGTTTATTATTTTCTTGACTTAGGTATCTCATAGGTTACTTGCATGGGTTATTCTTCTTGTACCCTGGGTCAGATAGGGGTCAAACATCAAGCATCCTTTATGGAGGATTACCTCTCTAGGGGCATCTGACCAACCTATTGTTAAGCCCACGAGGGCCCATATAACTGATTATGTTATCTCCAAAATTTAGTGGGGAGTCTTAGGTCCCTCTTGGACGAGACATACCTTCTTTAGTGAGGGAGGACACTCAACCAATTTAGCCCATTTGCATGCATATTGGCCATTTGAATTTTTGGTATGCTCTTTGACTACTAGCTGACCTTAGGAGTCTATTTTGGGTTTCATCATTATGGATAGTGTAGTTTATTTTTCTCCCTCATTCACTACTACCCACCCCATGATGCCTGCTCATTTCATGGGGATGGACCCTTTTTCTTTTTACAATGGTATGCCTTCCCCTATGCAATCCTCTCCCTGGCCAACATATATGAGTCTTAGCATTGGATCCGGGGGCACCATGGCTCCGATGCCTACTTCTTCGTTTTATATGAGTCGTGTCCCCATGGGAGGTTGGAACCTTCCCCTTTATGGATCTAATATTATATATGCTCTTTCAGGAGCCAGTACTCAGATGGGTGCTTATCCCACTTATTAAACCCCACCCACGTATCTTTCATCCACCATGCCATTTCCTTCAAACACTTTTTCCATGACAGGTCCTCGAGTACCCCCAGGTCTTTCATATGGGGAGAATCCATTTTACGGTTCAGGCTACCCTCTTTATGGAACCTCTTCACAGGGGGGACACATATATCCTCACTCGAATAATTCTTATCCTACTTCGGTATCTTCGCAGGCCTCGGTGGCGATACCCATCCAAACCTCTTCGAACCATTTTGGCATTGGCCACTACTTTTCTAGGCTGGGACAGGGGGTACACAAGGATTCTTTCTGGCCTACAATTTTTCAGAATCAATGTTTCCATGGACCTTGGAATCAAATGTCGTAATCTATCGCTAGCCCAATCACTGTCAGTCATATTGGTGCTCCACCACCAACCTTTTCCAGTCATGTCAGAGATGGGTCAACTTTTTCTACAAATTATGTTGACAACTTGCCCCCAACCTCTGCCAATTATGTCAGGGGCACCACCCTTTTTACCCCAAATCATAGTTGTGTCACGTCTCCAGCCTCTATTCATCATACATGAGATGACTCTCTTTCCCCTGCTAGTCACATTGAGAAGCCTAGATGTCTCAGACATAAGCCTAAATTCCTTTGCAAGACTTGTGAAGGAAGTTACCTTACTCATTTGTGCCCGGCTACTACCGGGATACTAGAAGCGTGGGGCTCACCCAAGAGCCCTTCGGATTCTAAGGAATCCGTGGCTTCTCCTCACACCACTTCTCTTTTGATCATCTCGGTGATTCTACCGACACAATCCTCTCTCGACCTCACTCCCTTTGTCAAGACTGAAGCGTCTCTTTCCCCCATTACTATGCATCCTATTCAACTTATAATTGAAGAAGTGGTCACACCAGTGAAATCTCTAGTCAATCCTACTCTCCCTAAAGAGAGTGATGCACCTTTCAGTAATTTCATCAACATTCCAAATCCTCCACGTTCTAAACCAGAGAGATTTATTCTTTACCCAAATGATCTCCCTCCAAGTCTTGACGAGGTTCCCTTTGATTGGGATGACATGATGGGGCATCCCATACCCCCACCTATGTATTTTCCATTAAGAGACATTATACGAACCATCAAAGAGACTGTATCCTCCGTTAGCACTTTCTCCTCCTCAATTTGGAGAGCTTTGGGATTTCCCAAGCTTTTGTCAGCTATCCGTGAGATATTGACTTTCCACAGAATACCGAGATGGGAGCCTTGGCCTCCCCCTTTACATGTTGATTAAGACAACAAAATGAGTCTTAGTTAAGCTCTTTTCTGACTCGCCTAAAAACTAAAAAGACTTTCGAGTGATTTGTCCCTTTCACACTCGTTAAATTTGATTTGAAAGGTCATGAGTCTTAATTAAGCTCTTTTCCAACTCGTTATCAAAAATAGAAAAGATTGCCAAGTGAACTTGTCTTTTTTCACACTTGTAAATTGGATTTGAAAAGACATCTATTTGGCACAATTTTACCCCTTTTTCACACCAAGTAGACTACAAGACATAAAAAATGATATTTTTGGCGTTAAGTTGTGATTTCATCTCATGCCTCGCTTGCAATATTGATCTTTTAGTCGGTTCTCACTTTGCGCTATAAACTGTTGCATAAGAAGTTTTTGCATCCTCAACCAAGCAGAGCCTTGTTTATATCCTTCATAGTTTGACACCCTATACCCTAGAGGGAACATCACCCCGAGTGTCCATCTCCTGCATGCATTTCCTTGCATTAAGCATAGGTACGTTCCACTGCCGAAACTAGTTTTTCTTACTTGTGACACTCGTTTCCTCCTCTGTATCATACCATTCATTTGTTATAAAAAAAAAAAAATGGGCGGGAAGGGAGTACTATATTATAATTGGCAGCAGTCGTGTCACCTTTGAACAAAGAACAAAATTATTGAGTCCTTGTGTCACCATAATTTTGGGTTTAACATGGCCTTAGGAAGCTGATCTTGTCACATAGTTTTCTCTACCGACTGGCTACTCTTCTAGTCCCTATAGAGAACATTATTGATGACTCCTTCATCTAATAGTTACATCATTGAGTTTATGTTGCTGGAGTCCACCATATGTCTCAAGCTCTTGTTCAAAGGAAGTCTATCAGCCTATGTTGGCCACTCCTCAGAAATCTTGACTTTTCATGTCGACTGTACCCTTAGTTTGTCTCAGAATCACATGATACTATGGTCTTATCATGCACCCTGGCCCTACTTGCATCATCGGTAGGTCACCTTGAACCCAACAATCAACATTTCATCATTGGTCGCTGACTAGGTGGTTTCCCTTATGTTCGAGGACAAGACAGCTATTCACACTTTACGATTCGTGCAATGTCTTGGATTCCATTAGCCTTATTGGTGGTTTCCTCGCCTTTATCAACAGTTTTCATCATTGGTTTCTATTCAAAGGGTCTTTTTCATATACCACTTTCATTTGGTACATGTGAAAGACGCACAGGGTCGTTTGTTCGTGAACATGTTCTTTGTCCGATCTCCACCAAATCATGAAGCTCTTTCTTTGTTCCTCGTGCTGACTGATGAGAGATGCCTTAATTCTCTCCTTTTAGTGGTTCTCTTTCCATCGATTTCAGCTCATTTATTCTGGATAGGGGACCTAGAGTTTTATGAGTACCTTGAGTTTTGCATTCATTAGTGGCAGGCCCTCTCGCCATTGACAGATGGGAATACATCAATGTCTCCTCATCAATGGATTTCTAAAGTGTTCAACACCAACTCCTTTATTCACACTTGTAGGAATGTAGTCAGTGCCTTGATACCTACTTTCATTATTGGTAGGTTGTCTCGCGTTTGTTAACGGTATGCATTAATGACCGATAATCAAACGATGTCTCATTGTGTTCGACCTCAACTCCTTTATTCACATGATGTAGACTTTCACCCTTGGCGGATAGTGTAGAAGACTTGAAGACATCACTACGTGTCCACAACTTTCTTGAGTTGTTGCTTCACTTTCATTGGACCAACACCTATTCGACTTCAGTGATCATGGGAGATCAGATTGTACTCCATGGCATATAGATATCTTCAGATTTATTTTGAGACTATTTTCACTGGGCCTTGTTCGTGACTATGACCACTTTTGGCATATAACTGCATTTATATTTTCCTATTCATGGCCACAGTCACTTATTTGGTATATTTTCCACATGGATCTGCATTGTATTCTTGGCGGCCATGTATGCAAAGTCAGTGCATATTGTAATGAGCAATCGAGTTCATCCAACTAGTTGTCTACCACTCCATTTCTGGGTTATTTATAATGTATTTCGGCCATCGCAGATACTCCTCTGATCTCACACATTAGGGGGCATCTGTTATAGCAAGATTTTCCCCACCATTTCTATCTTACACATAGGGCCTTTTTCCATTGACCTATGCAGACTTGTCATCCCTTTTTGATGAATCCAGAGCCAGAAATACACATTTTTCCACATATACGCACCCTATCTTCTATACAACTTGCATATAAGCAGGATGATCCACTACAACCCACATACATCAGGATATGTGCCAGAAAATACAAAATGGAGTTGGGTTTCCATGTCATGACAAAAGATATCTGATCCTTGGCTTTCCACATACTGGAAACGTTCTGACTCGGCCCTTCAGTTGCATTATGAAGACTATAAAATAACAATTCTGAGTTATGGAAAAGTGGAGAAAGCATTCAACTTTGAGAGAAAAGTTACTCTAGAGAAATTAATTCATATTGAGTCTGCATCCCTTTGTCCCTTAAGTCTGAACACAGTGTTCATCCCCCGATCTCTTTCTCTATTGTTGAGAGAACCTCATTGTCTCTCTTCTATGAGCTTGCCTTTGGTGGAGGATTGAAGTGGTGGAGGCCCATTTGAAAGGAACTTGGTTTCTTGGTTTCGAACCGTGCCGACACGGAAGCCTGTAATGTTGTCACTTCTACTCATCAATTATTAATAGAAATACTCCTTTCATGTCCTATTGGTATCATGCAAATATATGATTATTATACATGGGCATGTTTGTAATGTCTATTAATGGATTATGTTATCTAATGTGCTAACCCCTTTATACTATTACCATCTACTTGCTATGCTTGTTTGTTAAGAACTTGTTGCAGGTATAAATATTTGGGCCAAAGTTCTTAATGGTGGAACATCATCGAACGTTGGATCTAGATAGGCTTGTTTCTTATCTTGCACATTAGTTTATATAACATATAATGGAATTGAGTTGATTTCTGCAGTCATACCTGTCTGTTGTGGTTTACCCTTGGCCATAGAGAGTTTTTCCCTCATAATAGTACTACTATTGGACCCCGCACGTATATCAGAGAGCTATAGCATAGGGAAAACCATTGTATGTAGAACCCTTGAATACCTAACCTTTGGGGATGAAAAAAAAAAACAAAACAGACAAGATCTATTGCTGCGCAACTATGTCTCTTGCATTCGAGTTTCCAAATCACTACACATTTATTCCTGATTAAGCATTTGGGAATTTCATCACTGCAGTATTCTTCAGACCGGAGTGTAACTCTGTAGGTGTAAAAAAATAAAAAATAAAAAAATTGGATTTATCTCTTCGCCCTTATCACATTCATACCTATCATTTTTCAGAAAAAGTTTTTACTCCACCAGCCCCTTTTCGATTCTATCGTCATCATGGACCATACCCGTAACCAAGACTTGGAAGCTCGCTTCAATACCTTGCAATCTAATTTCATAGAGACCCAACAAGAAGTGAGACAACTCGGTGCCAATATTTCCACCATCAATAAAAATATGCATTCCTCCATAGCTGCCTCAATCAAGGAACTCAAAGAAGACCTCAAACAAGACATTACTACATAGCTTGAATATGTTGCTTCGATGATCTGCACCAAGCTGCATATCCCTACAGATCCCCCTTTATCTGAACCACCTTTTCATATTGAAGCTGAAACTTCCTCTCATTCCCATAATTTTCAGCCCCATCACTTTCAGCGTGACCTACGCCTTTCGTGTGTGGATGTGACCAAATTTGATGGCTCATATACCACTGGTTGGGTAACTCAAATGGAACATTATTTCTCTTTGTGTGACATTACAGATGGATTGGCCAAACTCTGGTATGGTGTTCTTCATCTAGATCAAGAACGTTGACAATGGTGGCAATGCAGAAAAATTGCCCGTCAAGGGTATGTTGCTTGGACACACTTTGTGGAAGATCTTTATGAACACTTTGACACTGACACCAACCATTTAGGCCATTTGAAAAAGTTGAAACAATCTCGTACAGTGGAAGACTTTATAGTTTCTTTTGAGTGACTGGATTTTCGTACAAAGGGCATGTCTGATGCTTTTTTCCAGAATGTTTTATCAATGGCCTCAAGGATGATATTCATTCCCATGTCCTCATGGATTGGCCTCATCTTTGGGTGGAGGCTACTAAAAGATATAAGGAAGCACAACAGGTTGTCTCTTCTCAAAACTGGAAACCCTCCTTTATTCCTCGCAGTAAACCAGTAAATCCCACTCCTCCTTCTACTCCACTAAAGATCCAAACTTTGACCAGGCCAGAAATGGTTGAACGCCATCTCAAAGGCATTTGTTATAATTGTGATGAAAAATATTTTCCAGGACACAAGTGTAAGGAACAAAATATTTTTATGGCCATCTTGGAGGATGTTTCAGAAGAGGATGTTGAAGCTCCCCTTGTCTCTATGTCACCTGAACCCACTGACATAACCCCTCCCTCAGACCCTCCCAAAGTAGAACCAATCATTTCCCTAAATGCTCTCACTGGCTTCTCTACTCCCCAAACCCTCAAACTAAGTGGCTACATCAAGCATAGGAAGGTCATCATTATTGTTGATAGTGGAAGCACCCATAATTTTATTCATCGCTGCATTTCCCAAGAAACTAATTGCTATATATGTGCAATCAATAATTTCCAAATCATGATTTCCAATGGCGGGTCCATGAAATGTGGCGGGCATTGTGAAAATTTGCGTCTCCAAATTGGTCACTACCACCTGAAATCTCATATGTTTTCCATCGACATGGGTGGTTGGAAATTGTGTTGGCTACAGACTGTCTAAGGACTTTGGGTCCCATTCTCATGTATTTTAAGGAATTAACCATGCAATTCAAATAGGAGTGCCAATAATTTAAGTTCCAAGGCATCACCGCTAGTTCCCCTGAGATCATTAGTTCCCATTGCATGGAAAAGATGCTCAAAAAAGGTCATTCAGACATTATTGCCCAATTCCATGCCATACAAGAAACTAAGACACCCTCTGTGTCGTAGGACCTCCAATACATCCTCTCTAAACATCGATTGGTTTTTTCCACTCCCCACGGACTCCCTCCTTCCCGTGGTGTTCATGATCATTCCTTTCCCCTTGTCCCTGGAAGCCTTCCTCCCAATATGCATCCCTATTGTCACCCCTTTTCCCCAAAAAATGAAATTGAGAAAATGGTTCAAGAACTACTTAACGCAGGTGTTATCCGCCCTAGTACGATCCCCTACTCTTCTCCTGTGGTCATGGTCATGAAGAAAGAAGGTTCTTGGCGCATGTGTCTTGACTTCTGCGCCCTAAAAAAGCTCACCATTAAAGAAAAATTGCTCATTCTTGTCATTGATGATCTCTTGGATGAATTGAGTGGCACCCAATTCTTCACTAAACTCGATCTTCATTTTGGCTACCACCAGATCTGTATGAAAGAGGTAAAAATTCCTAAGACTACATTTAGAACTCATGAGGGCCACTATGAGTTTTTGGTCATGCCCTTTGGCTTGTATAATGCTCCCTCCACTTTCGAAAGCCTCATGAATCATGTCTTCCATCCTTTTCTCCATCATTTTGTCTTAGTTTACTTTGATGACATCCTCATCTATAGAAAAACCTAGACAAACCATCTTTCTCATGTGGATCGAGTTCTCCATCTACTCTCTCAGCACCAACTTTTCCTGAAACAATATAAATGTGCTTTTGGTGCCTTAGAAGTTGAGTACTTGGGTCATATTTTTGGCAAGGACGACGTCATGGTGGATCCTAAAAAGATTGAAGATATGCAAGACTAGCCTCACCCAAAGACTCTCAAAATATTGCATGGATTTCTGGGCTTAACAGGTTATTATCGCAAGTTTGTTAAGAATTATGGAAAGATTTCGGTACCTCTCACTGCACTCCTTAAAAATAATTCTTTCACTTGGACTCCAGCAGTTGATCAGGATTTTCAAACCTTGAATATGGCCATGTGCACCACTCCATTCCTGACCCTTCCTGATTTCACAAAGACCTTTGTCCTATAATGTGATGCTTCAGGGAAAGAAATTGGCACTATCCTTATGCAAGAGGGTCAACCTTTGGCCTTTACCAGGAAACAACTGTCTGAATGAAATTTGGGCAAATCAATCTATGAAAACGAAATGCTAGCTATTCTGCATGTCGTTGATCTTTGGTGCCCTTATCTATTGGGAAATTCTTCCAAATTAAGATAGATCATCAAAGCCTCAAGTATTTTCTGGAACAACGCATTTCCTCCCTAGAGCAACAAAAATGGGTGACTAAGCTCTTTGGATATGATTATGAGATCATTTACAAGAAAGGCAAAGACAATGTGGTTGTGGATGCACTTTCCCAAAAATATGAAGATGAAGGGTCCCTTTTTTCTCTCTCCTTCATTGTTCCAGATTGGCTCCAAGCCGTTCACCAGGAATGGCTACATGATCCCAAAAGTTCACATTTGATACAACAACTATAGTCCAATTCTCCAATTTCCCCAGGGTACTCTTGGCTACATGATGAGCTTTGATACAAAGGCCATTTGTATTTAAGTAAACAGTCAAAACTTAAATCCACGGTACTTTTTGAGCTTCATGCTACACCCACAACTAGGCACTTCAGGTTTACCAAAACCTATGATAGGGTCAAATGTTCTTTTTTTTGGGATGGTATGAAACAATAAATTCGTAATTTTGTGGATGAATGTGATGTGTGTCAACACACAAGGGAAAAACAGTCAAATTTACTGGCACACTATAACCACTTCTAATTCCACCTTCTATTTGGTGGGATATCTCTATGGATTTTATTGTAGGATTACCTAAATCGAGCAATAAATCAGTCATCATGATGGTAGTTGATCACCTTTCCAAGTATGCTTATTTATGTTCTCTTCAACACCCATTTACAACATCCATTGGGGCTCAACGTTTCATGGATCAGGTCTTCAAGCTTCATGGCATGCCATATTCTGTTGTTCTTTATCACAACCCAACTTTCACCAACAATTTTTGGAAATAATTGTTCAAGCTACAAGGCACCCAATTGCATCTCAGCATAGCTTATCATCCCCACACTGATGGTCAAACTGAGGTTGTCAACAAGTGTTTGGAAACATATTTGAGGTTTTTTGCATTAGAAAAGAAAAATCAATGGGCTCAATAGTTACCACTAGCTGAATGGTGGTACAACACTTCATACCATACAACTACCCACATGACTCCTTTTGAAGCAGTATATGGAAAAAATCTACCTTCGATACTCTCATATTTACCAGGTTTCTCGAAGGTCCAGGCGGTTGACCAAATGCTTACAGTTTGAGAGGCTATTCTTCGTACCCTCAAAGAGAATTTGGTCATGTCCCAGAATCGCTTGAAGCAAAAAGCAGATCAAGGTCGCTCTAAACGTCAATTTGCAGAAGGATATCAAGTGTTTCTTCAACTACAACCTTACAAACAAAATTCCCTCAAGGATGACCATTGTCAGAAACTGGCACCCAAATTTTATCATCCTCATACCGTTCTCAAGCACGTGGGACATGTGGCCTATTAATTATCTTTTCCCAGTCATTCTAAGCTACATCCTATTTTTCATGTTTCCTTCTTAAAGAAGGTGATTGGAACTAAGTGCCAAACTCAAACTAACCTTCCCAAGTTGGACAAAGAAGGCTCCATTTGGCTACAACCACAAGCAGTTTTGGACCAGCGTGAGCGTTGCCTGCATGAGTGAACCATCAAGGAAGTGTTAATCCAATAGAAAGATACAAACCCGACAGATGCCACTTGGGAACCAACTACCACTCTCCAACAATTTCCACATATCAAGCCTTGAGGACAAAGTTGTTTTTAAGGGGGAAGACATGTTAGGGACCTAACCCCTCACGTAGGTAGAATAATATATTATGATGTAATAAAGGTCAATATTAATAAGGCCTAGAAATAAGGAATAATAAGTCGAATGTAAGAAGACCTAATAGAATCT
>SNQJ01S0199303.1:32149-46853 GCA_010110895.2 Picea sitchensis
GGTGACTTTAACAACAAGGAGTGGCTTAACAACACACTCCGTCACCGACTGTCCTACACCTCGGGGACAAAAATTATACATCATTAATAATAAATATTATTTTAATAATTATATTCCAATGAGTATGAAACTTTTAAAAATAAAGTAAATTTAAATAAAAATCATTCCAATAATAATTAATAACAAAAAGTAAAATAAAAACACATTATTTATAAATAAATGAAATTAATAATAGCAAAAATTATACATCATTAATAATAAATATTATTTTGAAAATTATATTCCAATAAATATTCAAATAATTGTTACTTCATAAATATAGAATTGTGTTTGAATTTTGAAATTATTTTGTTTAATTAAATAACTAGCATATTTTTTCAAAGGGTCAATGAGAATGCCAAAGTAATTAAGGGAGATTTTTATATTAATTTTGTTAATTGGAACCATAAAGATATTGCAATTAAAATGATCTTATTTGATGATCTACTATTTTGATGAAATAACTCTTAAATTGGTAAAAAGATTGTAATTGTACAATTTGAAAAGAGAGAGTGTAAATCCTCATAAACTCAGAACATGATATATATTTCCTATAAAAGGAGAATGGATATGTCCAAAATGTGAAAAGAATAATGATATAAGCGTTCAAACAAAATAGAAGAAAAATAAATAATGATATAAACTTTTAAATGAAATAGAAGAAAAACAAAACAACACAGAGCACAACTTAATTGAATCTTCAAATGATATTGCCAAAGGTTTGGGCTTGACAAAATGATGGATATTGAATCGTTCATTTTCTCTTATAAACCATTTGGGTTCAAATTATACATATAGATTTTTATTTTTATTTTTATTAATTCATGATAATCTAACAGGATCAATAGAAGAATGAAACATTTACAATGAAGAATCTATTATCACCTTTCCTAAAACCTAACAACATCAATATGAGAATGAACATCTACAACCAATAAAATTTTCAATTCCATCCTTCCATAGTTCATTTCTATCATAATGAAATTATAACATATATAAATTGTACTTGAATCATATACTACAAGGATATCTCGATGTAAACTCAAAACAAAGACATTATAAATCTCCCAATATAGTTAATAATGAAAACGATCACACCAAGAAAAACCCTCTAAATAAAAAATCCTCTTGCAACACTAACTTCCTTGATGATTCTCTCCGTAGAAATTCCACAAATTCATAGATATATGTTTTGAAAGAAGATCATCTGAAATATAGAATGTAAAAGATTAAATAAAAACCCTCTTGCAACACTAACTTCCTTGATGATTCTCTCTGTAGAAATTCCATGAATGCATAGAAATATGTTTATGGAAGTGGACCTATTAAACACAAATATCTGTTAGATTATCACATTTTGACATTTAATTAGAAGTATTTCACTTGTATAAACCTAAATTATGTCACCTCTAAGTGACCTCTCGTACAAAAACATGGCAATCACTGTCTTCAAAGATCACATATGAGGACATGGTTCAATATCTTATACCTCAAGCTAATAAATTTGTAGCTTGAATCATATTTGAGCCATCAAATTGAAACAACATAACATAAAATTTGAAAGGAAATTGAATGTGCATTTTAGACCAAAAACTAGGTAAAATGTTGTTCCTATCAGAGTCATCGTCCATATTAAGTACCTTAAATGTATTGGCCGGAGTTTCCATTCTCATAATCAATGAATGGATTGCCTCTCTCAAACCTTGAATCAAAATAACGAAACAATGTCATGTTATTTATTCACCAGACGCTTCAGAAGCATAGAATAATAATAGACTCGACGAGAGTTGGGAGATGTTGAGGATGAAGAATGAAATTGGGCATCCGACTGATCGAGTGTGTAAGTGATGACTCCATTGGGAGAAATGTTGCCCCGAACAAATGATGCAACTTCAATAGTTATAGACAAGCTAACAATTGATCCCAAAACCCTTGTGAAGGGCCTCAAACTTTGAGTTGTAGCTCTTCTATAAGAAAAAGATGAACCAAAACATAGCTTCTCTGCTAGTGATAAAGGATTTGAAGCCTTGTTATATCCATGGAAGCCATTAAATTTGGTGGTGTTGGAGCCCGAGTTTCTTGGTAAGGCCACCAACTTTTCTACTGTCGTTGGTGGTCCATGGAGTGGTAAGGCCACCAGAACCATGCAAAGAAAAGCCAACAAGAGACGAACCACTCAAACCATTAGGGCCAAGGTTCCGCAAGGGAAATCCAAAAGAACCAAAGACTAATTTAGAGTCCCAATTCAAACCAAGACGAAACATAAACAAGAGCCACATACATAGAAACCACTAAAAATCCCCAAACTTCAATCCTAAAATGAAATCCATTACACCACTCGCAATAAAACTCAACATCTAGAGTAATTGATGAACCTACTCCCTCATTAGTCTTCGAGTCTATAAGAGCATTACGGGTTGATTGCTTCTTGGTTGTGAATTATAATTAGCCCTCCCATACAAATTAGCATGCCACTTGTCCCTCACTCAAAATCACTTCAGTAACTATGAATCAATACTTAAGGAATAGAGTAAAATGACTCGCCATTTTTTTTTCTTAAATTTCTACGATCCAAAAAACAAACTTGCCAACCAAATGATTTGCCATTTGATTGAGCTTCCTTAAAATGTGAAATACCTCAAAACTTACAAATATAACAACTTTTTTTTTTTTTTTTTTTTTNCAACCCTTAACATGGTTGGATTTTTTGTCCCCGCAGGTTTCGAACCGGTGACTTTAACATCACGGAGTGGCTTAACAACACACTCCGTCACCGACTGTCCTACACCGCGGGGACAAACACATAATATTTTAACAACACACCCCATCACCAACTATCCTACACCAAAAAAAATTATGTTTTTTAATATTAATAACTACATATATTTTTAATTAAATAATTATTTTTTTAAATTTATTTATTAATTTTAATTTATTATTNTATCTTTTAATTGTGATTATATTAAATATTTATGCTATACCTTTTATATTTTTTTAAATATCAAACCATTTCATTGTTTTTATACTTTATCATTTATTGATTATATTTATCTTATACTTTATCTTTTAATTATGATTATATTTATTTTTTAAATATTAAATATTTATGTTTTAGTTTGTAACTTTGATATATTAAATATTATAACTTATTTTTTAATTATAATTATATGATTTTTTTTAGTTTGTTTGTGACTTAGTGGACTAGTATGTATGTGATTTGAGAAAGTCCAACTTAGAGGTTGGATTTTTTGTGTCCCCAAAAATTTTGAACCCGTGACTTCACATCACAGAGTGCCTTAACAACACATCCCGTCCTACACCTAAAAAAACACATAATATTTTAACAACACACCCCATCACCAACTATCCTACACCAAAAAAAATTATGTTTTTTAATATTAATAACTACATATATTTTTAATTAAATAATTATTTTTTTAAATTTATTTATTAATTTTAATTTATTATTATTTTTAAAATAAAAACAAATATTATAATTTCAAAAAATACAAATTGTTATCCTAGTTTACAACAATGAAACTATTATTTATAATATTATCCTAAGAATACGCAATACTACTTATTACTTTAAAAAAAGATTCAACACTATTATTTAAAAAACTACACCACCTAAAATATTTCATTAAAAAATTTAACACCACCTAAAATATTTCATTAATGAATTTAACACCACCTAAAAATATTTCATTAATAAATAATTTAACACTACTTGACAATAGTGAAACCAATATGGCTTATTACTTTAATTTTTTTATTCAACACTATTATTTAAAAAACAACATCACCTAAAATACTTCATTAAAGAATTTAACCTAAAATATTTCATTAAAGAATTTAACACCACCCAAAATACTTCATTAATGAAGAATTTAACATAATAGTGAAAATAATTTAATTCATTAAACATTTTGCTCACAAGAATTTATGCTTTACCTTTTAAAATTTATTTAACCTCCTACTAATTGTAACTGATTGTATTTTGAATTCAATTTAACGTTTTAACATTTTGGTCACAAGTATTTATGCTTTACCTTTTAAAATTTATTTTAAATTATAGGAGTTGCCTTCTAATTGTAACTGATTGTATTTTGAATCCAATTTAACGTTTTTTTCATGGATATTATTATCTTCTGCCTCCTACTAATTGTAATTGATTGTATTTTGAATTCAATTTTATGTTTTTTTTTCATAGATATTATTATCTTATCTAAGTAAAATCTAAGCATATTTATTATCTAAGTCAAAGCATATCTATTATCTAAGTCAAAGCATATCTATTATCTTAAGTAAAATCTAGGCATATTATGTAGTTACTTTGAATAGATGAATAAAAAAGGACACTTGTTGACCAAATTCTCCAGTTTTCTATTAATTAAAAATTAATAACCATAAATTCAATAAAAACAAAGCTATTGTTCTTTTAAATTGCTAATAGGATTTAAAAGGAAGAAACCAATTATTACAATACAAAATGCAAAACATCTTCCACAACTTCCAACAAAACCCAACCCACACACTATCAGAGCATGCTTATGCTTATCTCAAGTGCTAAGAAGAACAAAGGGTTCAAAGCGCCGGGGAATATCAATGGAGCAAATGAATTTTGAGTAATGGGAAGGATAGATGAGGTCTTAGAGGTGATGAGGTTTAATGAGCAAGGTTCATAGCATCATGGAGGTGAATTTGAAAACTGTGAATAAAAGAATGGGACAGTTCGCAACGCCAATATGAAAACCAACCAAAACCCCTTTCTCAACCCTCAAACATGATGAAAACTCTCACGGAGTATCAGGTGGATCTAGGCTTGATGTTGATGTATTTAGATTTGAACAAGGATATCTGCAAGATATCAAACCTCCAACCCTCCTCTTCTGCCAGTCTGCAATGCCAGTCCACATCGCCTGTATACCAGTTCACAACGTTTGATTCAAACATAAATTGCATACTTCAAGGAAACTGTTAGGAGATCCAATGACACGATCCCTGAAAATTGGTTAAAGATGGTGTTGAAAACAATGAAATATCCTCTGTCATGGTTCTTTAATTTGCAATGATGACACATGAAAGCATGATGTACTTAGAGTACGCTGCGAACTCTCCTAGTGAGTTGGTAGTGCATACTCTTGACTCTGACTTGACACTTAAACTGATAAATGACGACAAAGAGAATATTGTGTACAACATGGAGATGTGACATGTCAAGGTAATGATGTAAGTATCAAAGGTGTGACTCAAAAACAAAACCAAAGTGGTTCTTTTTGACCCCTATAATTCTATGTGCTAACATCTGGCTCCACAGGGGATGGCATGCTCCCTGTGAGCTGCCAAGAACATGCAGTTCTAGTGCGTTCTCTATTCCATCTCTGCAATATGTACTCTGTCTATGCCTTGACAACACCTCTTATCATTTATTGAAAACTAAAAAACACTCACTACAAACCAAATGCTTGCATAACAAGCTTATTTATATACATAATCTTACTCTAAACTACCCCATTGAATAACTTTGCTCAATTGAAGTCATACTTCCAATGCAACCAAATGAGTATCGAACTAATGAAAATAACTCCTTCCATGCAACTGCTCGAAAGAATCTTCAAGTGATATGAGGCTTGCAACAAGAGGTTAATAATCAATGGATACTTACAACTATGATCTGAAATCATACCAACAACTGGATCATAACAAACCTTTGAAAAATATAACTCTATGTAAAAATCCACACGATCATGAAACTTATGATAAGACATTTCTAGTTGGTTAAGAAAACCATCTTGCTCCTATGTGAAGGTTGATTCATCAATAAAATGATGGTCCTCATATACTTCACAACTACTCATATGTTGTTTGATGTCTTTTGCAAGTGCATGTACATAAATGATAGACATTTCCTCGCTGATCCTTGGAGTTTTCTGCTCATCAATAGGTGATAAAGAGAATTCCAACTGCTATTGCAATTCTTCCTTATCTTCTTCACTATATTCCCGTGGCTTAGATTCAAAACTGTCACATGCTGATATATCAATATGCTCATTATCATTTGAATACTCAAAGGAAACAATTTGATTTTCATGACAACTTAAAACAATGGATACATTTGATACAATGTCAAAAGTATCTACATCCTGGCTATCACTTTGAAGATCATCATCCTCTTGATCATTATAAAAATTGTCTTCTACTGCAACATACTCTTTATGACTATTTTATCCTTTACTCAACAAATCAAATTCATAACAACATTCTTGATAAAGGAAATCAACTACAAATTTCTCTTTGCAAAACAAACGATATGCAACATGAAAATGTCTTAGTGAAGTAATACAAGCAACCGAGAGTGATCTACACCAATCACAAGCTGATCCATCTAAATATTATGTAAACAATTTTATGAGGACATCTTCATGTATAACTTTTAGCTTAAGTATGCACTCGTGAAAATATAGTAAAAACTTAGTAGACATTTCTCAATTTTCCCCTCTAAACCTAGGAAGGTAGCCTTCCCATTCACTTCTATTAGGCACGGGGTTTAGAAAACCAAATATATTTGAGAAATCACAAAATGCATACCTCTGAGAAAGAATCTTGTCCATTTCAAATCACTGGAGTTGCCCATAGATTCATCTATGATGAAGTTGGAGTCGCTAGATAGAAGATTGCAGTCAAGCTTGTGTCCTACTCCTATCTACCATCAAGACTTGGATTTGATTGTTGTCATTCTCCCAGGGAAGATTTATTCAATTCTGTCCCCGACAATGGTGCCAAAAATGTTAGCACTGAGAATCACCCTTAGACTACTAGAGGATAATCCTAGTACCCATTTGATTTAAATGATTAAAACTTGTTATACTTGGTGGATCAACAAGAGAAGAGTAAAAGGGAGGGCATCCGACTGGTGCAAATACATTCTATTGGGCATGGAGTCATTACATTCTGTAGATCATAGGCAATCATGATGCCTACCAGACAAAAGGATTATGAAAATATGGGTAGAAGAATATAAGGTAAACAAAAAGACGAATATCCACATAACATAGATCCTTTCTGTAAGATAGATTAAAGAGTGCTTGAACAATAATCAATGATTAACAGGCAATTACCACAAATAATTTGCAGCTCATGAATCCATTAACCAAAGGTAACTTTTGATCTTCAAAATATGTAAATATTACTCAATCAAGATGATAAGAAAGAATGGAAACGAGAGAAAAAAAATCCGGTATCACAACTTTCATGAATCTCTAATGGCATAAATGCCTACAACACATGCCCTCAGGCTTACAAATGAGCAACTCAACTGCTCTTCTAGCTCTCTCCTCTCTTGGATCACGAATCCAACCCTTTTCTTCTCAAAATACACTTTCATATATAGTGAATGATCTCTATCTACCCTAATGAGGTCAAAACCAAGGAGATACATATGATCTTCCTCCATTTAGGAGTCTTGTTACAAAATATTCCAACAAAAACCTAACAAATTCCTATTTTTTTGGATCTTTCCTATTGTGATAAATTCCTTTTGAAACAGGTCATTCTGCTTGATATGGACATGGAAAACATGTCCCTCATGTCCAACTAACTCCTAGGAGACCATTCAAACCTTTCCTGACAACTAGCGTCCCTTCCATAGCTCGAATTTTTCAAAATGTTAGAGTTCACAACTCCCGTGATAACATGGGCTGCGAACTTTCTTGTAGGTGACGATTTTGTATTTTCTCCAAAAATACAAACTGGGTTGGGATGATGTTTTTTCAACAAGTCGAAAACACCATATTTGTCCTCCACACCAAATTTCAGAGGAACCCAGATGGGAATTCAAAATTTACAAGCAACACAATCCTATGTTGTGTGCTAATTGCTTACAAACTGTCATAAATTACCAGTTCACAGTGTCAGCGCTGCGAACTTTCCTAAAGCGGTCTGTTTCACTTTGCCAATGTTTTAACACCTCCCAAAACTGTTTCAAGTGTCCCAAAACTGTTGTAAATTTTAAAATCTTAATAATCTTGATTAAAGGAAAGCAACCAATCAAATAATCATGGTTTGAAAAACATAATAATCACCCAAAATGTGGAAAATATATGAAATAGGAACTTGACCAAAATTGATGCTTGGTTATGGAGTTTCATCATCTTCATTTTTTAATCTAGAGATTCTCGTGGTAGTAACCTTGTGATTCTTCCTATGCTATTGATTGTCCATAATTGCCGCTGAAGGATGTATTTTCTATGAGTTTTAATGGCACCCATATGTGTGAAAAGAGGGAAAACAAGAGATTAGGGTATTGATGACATAACTGTTTTCAATAGGATGGCATTAAACATAATTTTATGGACTTTATCCTATACACAGGAGGTATAAGAGGAGACACTCTTTCAATAAAAAACAATAAGGAATGGAAAATGGGAGTTTTAATAAAAGGGAAATGCAAACGAGTTATCATCTTAAACATGGTTTACTCATCAATACAAACATTAGTTAATCAACATGAGAATGCATTCAATATTTAAACCTGGTTCAATAGCTAATCAAACACCTATTTCAAGTTTAAGAGGGGTGCATATTTACTCTTTAAAAATTGAGTTTTTTTAAAAGATGCAAAAGATGGATTTTCAACAATGCTGGAAGAGAGGGTTCACAACACACTGTTTTTGCAACACATAGTTCACAGCGCCAGAATAGAGGGTTCCTAGCGCTGAGGAATATCAGTGGAGAAAACAAATTCTGAGTAATGGGAAGGATAGACAAGGTCTTAGAGGTGATGTGGTTTAATGATCAAGGTTCAGAGTGTCATGGAGGTGAATTTGCATACTGTGAATACAAGAATGGGATAGTTCATAGTGCCAATATGAAAACCAACCAAAACCCCTTTTCTCAACCCTAAAACATGATGAAAACTCTCATGGAGTATCAGGTGGATCTAGGCTTGATGTTGATGTCTTTGATTTGAACAAGGACGTCTGCAAGCTATCAAACCTCCAACACTCCTCTTCATCCAGTCCGCAACACCATTTCACAACTCCTGTCTACCAATTTGCAACGCTTGATTCCTACATGAATTGCATACTTCAAGGAGACTGTTAGGATATCCAATGACATGATCCCTGAAAATTGGTTAAATATGGTGATGAAAACAATGAAATCTCCTCTGTCATGGTTCTTTAATTTGCAATGCTGACACATGAAAGCATGATGTACTTAAAGTATGCTGCGAAATCTCTTAGTGAGTTGGCAACGCATACACCCGACTCTAACTTGACACTTAAACAGATAAATGATGACAAAGAGAATCTTGTGTACAACATGGAGGTGTGACATGTCAAGGTAATGATTTAAGGATCAAAGGTGTGACTCAAAAACAAAACCAAAGTGGTTCTTTTTGACCCCTACAATTCTATGTGCTAACACCTCCCAGTTTAGCTTGATTAATCATTGCTTTGATAACTGTGACATCCATGTTTTTAATCCTTGATTTCACGATGTATAATGTAAATATGATATATGGCCACAAGCCAATATATGTAATATGCCAAAATTGTATATAGAAAATAATAGAATAAAATGTGATGCTGATTGTAGATGGAGATGGACATAATCATGTGGGCTGAGTTTCCACAAGAGAGGAGAAGTTATAAGAAGAGGGGCAAAATGGTTTTTTTATTCATGTGTCTTAAATCCCAAGCCATTCCTAAAATTATTGTTTTCAGTGAACCTTCTAATTTTCCCTCGAGTGTATGAGAACCCAATCACTGAATACATGTAATAGGGTGGGTGTGAAAAGTCACATGGGGGTTGAGTACATTCAACATTGGGGAATGCGAGAGTCGACATGCTTGGGTAAAAGAGAAATTCAAATTTTGATTGTGAGAGTTTTTTTCTGGATATTTTGGGACAACAAGGGGGTGTTGAGTGCTAGAGTTGGAAGATAGCCATAATGGGTTTGTGGGTAGCTTGTGGGAGTTGTAAAATGCATGAAGAAGCAGGTTGTTAGGCATGTATATTGTTTTTTGATATGCAGAGCAATGATTTGCTACTAAAAGTTTCCTGTTGCAATTGTAATTCCCCGGAGTCCCTAACAAGAGAGATTCCTAGCCAACTAGTGTTGGAGCCATGGAGGGAAGGGGGATAACCCGAGGGACTGTATAATAGATAAGGGGATCCCATTTTTTGGGTTTCACAAGTTGTGGGGAAGAGATCTGATGAATTGGGATGGACGTAAGAAACTATCTTGATGTAAGTGGACAATAAACACCCTTAGGAGACACCCTTTCTTGTGGATTCCTAGCCCCAATTTCAGGGTGACTTCCTATTGATATTTGGAGAAACAAGTGTATGGTTGGATGGGACATCCATCCTCTGTAGCTGGTTGCACATTTGATTTAAAATACGAGTGTTTTATCTCTATTCAATGTTTTTATTTATGGGTTTATATTGTTGTGCATAAACTATGTTGCTATGTGTATGCTTAATTGGATGCATTCATGTTTTTAAATTATTGTTGTTAAATGTATGATCCTTTTTAGTATGATGTGTTGTATTTGAATTAATGTTATCATAATTTGTTTTATGGGTTTAGTAGTGGGGGACGCTACAATAACCATCATAGAGCCCCCAAGCACTATCAAAGTTCTAATACCTTCTTGAATAGAGAGACCCCACCACAATAAGTAATCCTTAGTGAGATTGTTTGAGACATTTCCAAGCGCATAGACATATAAGACATACTTGTTTCCTCTAGGATCATGGAGACTCCCCCTCCACCTACCACCCCTAATAATTACTTGCATTATTATTATGTATAATGGATTAAAATATTAAATATTAAACGAACACTTATTATATATCATTGTTCATAAATATTTTTATTTTATTTATTTATTTTTATGTCTAATTACTTACATTATTATTATGTATAATTATTTACATTATTAAATATTAGTAAACATTTATTATATATAATTGTTCATAAAATGATTTTTTAAATTTTTTTATTAATAACTTTAAAAATTTAATAAATGAAGCAATTTTTTTTTTCTAATAAAACTAGGAAATTTTTTTATTCAAAAAAGTCTGTGAAAAAGCCACAGATAGAGTCCTTCCAGACTCCAAAAATTGCACGTGTAACATAAAAAACATGCTGCAACATAATACCATTTACAAGAGGACTAGCCAAAATTCTAGTCACTGATTCATAACTACTAAAAAGTATGCTATAAAGCTGGTAGAATATCCCTAGTATCAAAATGATAAAACAAAGCATACAAAATTAAACATTTGCAGGGTCATGTCCTTCTTGCGCCCCTTCTGAGGAGTATGGGGGAGAATTCCAGTCAGGTACCTGTCTGGGAGGGTTTGGAGAAGATGCAACATCATATATGGTTGAGATTGATGGAGCATAAGGAAATGGTGTGTAACACAACTCCATGACTTCAGAACGAATTGGCTCCACCTCATAACACAACTGTTGATACCATTGCCTTTGTTCAACAAGAATCTCCATGATCATGGTTTTCCATTGGGAAGAAGCATTATTAATTCTGATATGAAGTGAATTCACTAAGTTCACCAAGGTCTCTTATTCCTCTTCCCGGAGTTTCCTTCTCCAACATGCCACCCATGAACAACAATTTTCCATAGTTCCAATTTTCCTTCCCGCACCTTGTGTTTTTGCAAAAAGATCTGCCTAAGAATTGCCTGGAGGATAAAGAGACTCAGAAAATTCGGGAAAATATACAAAGATCAGATGCATGCCTCCCGAATTCATATTGCTCGCCACCCTTATTGTTGCCTTTAAATCTCCTTGGCTGCATGCGAAGGGCCGCCACCTTTGGTGATGATGGAACTCCAACTTCCAAACTTTCTTACGAACCTCAATATCATGCATGTGATAGGACCGATGCCGGGAATAAGCATCATTAATAAAAATGTATGGTGTAATCCTAGATTGAGTTGACACCAATTGGGTACAGAGAAGTACAAGAGCCATGCGGGAGATAACAGAGCAAGATTGTAAACATGACCAGGAGAGGGGAGCCAAAAGCAAGTGCATGTGCACGATAAATCCGATGGTCGAAGGGACATCGAGATAATTGTACACGAAGGATGGACCATTTTCTAGTATCCTGAAGTGCGACGTGCATGAATATGAGGTACCATGTCTTGTGCCCACCTAGATTATTGAGTTGGAGGCTGGCTGAGTTGGCTGGCAACTATGAATAGGAGATGTGTTGGAAACTGGGTCCCAACATTAACCCAAAAATTGAATTGTGTTCCGAGACATGGCCAAGATTAAAGAATGAAGTGTTGAACGACCTGCTCATTAATTCTAAGTGTTCCTGAAGATTCTTGAATGGCCAAATTGTCTTGGAAGTCAAACTTGGAGTTTTTGATCCAGAGTACATGGTAACAATGGAGAGACTTGAAAGCTTCAACTTCTTTAAGGGCTCTTATAATGATGCTTTTGAGCTTCATATCCTATGGAGGGGATCTTTTCTTGATTTGATTTATGATAACATAGGAATCCCCTAGGATAGAAATATCATCTATTCCTTGGCTCTTGACCAAACTTAATCCTTTGAAGATGGTGTATGTCTCTACTTGATTATTGGTTTCTAAACCGAGGCTCCAAGAAAAGGTTAGTCTCATTTGTCCTCCTATGGAATAGGTAAGTGCACCCACTCTTTCCACCCCTGGATGTTTTTATAAGTTTTTTTTTTACAGAAACTGATTTTTTTTACAATAAAGGGTGTGGTCGAGATCGCTAAGGAGTTACAAAATCTTGCAAACTTCGAGCTAGCTTGGGGTCTCGAGTATGAAAATATTACAGACTGCTAATGACATTTTCAAATACTCAAATGAAATCTTCACAAAGAACAACCTTACTAAGTACACTCGGAAAAAAACTCCGAGAATAAACATGAAGAGACATTGCATCTAAATCATCTTGTTGGGGAAGAGCTCGTTATTTTTCTTGGCTTGCAGCCTGACTTCATGTTACCATTGGCTATGGTGTTTCATGTACTTTCTTCTTCTTTTCGACTACCATCCAAACTTTGTTTGCAGATGTTGGACCATTTGTACTATCTATGTTACCTGGGATTTCTTGATCTGAATGTTCTTTATTTTCTTTATCGAAAGCCTCATCAACATCAATTTGATTTGGATGGCTTGACGGTGGCTGAGGGGATTGTTTTATCTGAATTACCTTATTTGAATCCTGAAGGGAAGATGCCTCTTTCTCCAGATTTTCAGTGGAGTTCTGGCACAGATATTGAGATAACAAAGGAGGATTTTCATTGTCTTGTGGAGACTCTTTGCAAGATTTTGGAATTAATTGATGGTCTTCATTTGAGCCAATCCACCAGGTGGATTTCCAGTGCTTTCTGAACTTTTTGTACCCTTTGGGACAATGGGTAGCAAGATGACCTTTTTCAAAGCAAGATCTATAGTGCAAGGAGACTCTCTCAAAGTCAATTTTTTGAGGCTAAGATTAATTTTTACCAGTCAGAATAAATTCAACTAGGAATCCTTTACTGAAATCCATTTCCATGCAAATGCGGGAAAATGTAGAGGTTCCGTGCCTCGTAGTTTCACGACTTGCGAAATGAAGCTTTCCTAATGCCGAGCCAATGGCCCTGAGAGAGAGTAAACCCCAAAAATATAGGGGCATATTAGGAAGCCTCACCCAAACTGGGGTTGAGGAGAGAATGTTAGTAGCTCGATTGAAAGAAGGAGACCAGGGTTTCATGAATAAACCAGAGTTTCCCCAAAACCACGACCCCGAGTTGAAGATCAAATCATGAACTTCCTGAAGGTCAAACTTGACAATGAAGAAACATTTTGCACAAGGGTGAATGAAAGATTCTTGTTGCATGAAATGAATCTAGGTAGCAAAGATCCATCTGTTAAGATCGACTAACTTTGACCAAAGGCCATTGAAGCGACAAAACAAACTCATTGATCTGTAATATTCCTCCTCTTCTTCAACATCTTGTCCCATGGGAATGACAAGGGATAGGGCTTCCTGCACCAAAAAAGATGAAGATGGGGGAGTAGAAACTTCCTGAACAATATCACGGGAAGAGGCACCCGACTGAAGAACATGACCAAGATTTAGCTTGGAAATGGCAGAAACTACCCCTTGAACTGGGACACCAACAACAAAATTGAAAGCCACCTCCATGGTCGTCAGATGAAGTTGGGGTGAGGCCACCAAGGCCAACACGTGGAGGTCACGAGTGGCTAGGGTTAATCCTAGCCGTTGCGGGCAAGCACCAGAGTGGCTCCATAGCGATTCACCTACGAGTTGTTGGGATGTTTTTATAAGTTTCCATGTAATATGGAATTAATTGCAGAATGACTTAAAAATAATAACTTTGAAATTTTTTTAATTTTTAATAAAAAATATTTTTAAATATTCATTTTTTTTTAATTATTTATTAAAATAATTTTTATAAAACAATTTTTTATTAAAAATAATAATTTAAATATCAAAATAAAATATTATATTTTAATTATAATTACAATTTCTTAAATATATTCGAATTATGATATCTCAAAATTTTTCAATTTCAAAAAATCATTGCACATTGTGTTGGTTGTGGAGCCTGATCATCATCATGATTCATAGGTATTGTTTCAATTG
>SNQJ01S0199304.1:0-17086 GCA_010110895.2 Picea sitchensis
TGCTTGTGCCAGTGCTTCTCAAGTAAAATGCTTGTGCCAACACCTCTCAAGTAAAACACTTGTGTAGGCGACATCTTTAGAGCCCAACAAAAATCAAAGATCTAAATTTGAAGAGATAAATGTTCAAAGGTTTTAAAACTTTGTAAATAATTAAGTAGGTTATTAAGTTTAAGTTCTGGCTCCAAAGAATTCACACTAGATCTCATCCTAATCAAGCACTTGTAAAAGTAGTAGATAACCCTAAAAAATTGATAAGAAAAAGAAGTTTAGCAGAAAGTCAAGGGAGTAGTAGTCCTCCTCCTAGGGAAACCTCTCTCCCAGAGAAGTTTGTCACAATCCAATATATCCAGTTTGATATGCCATTTGAGCATAGCCTATTCAGAACCAAATATGATAGCTTTGTGGATGAAACAATATTATATCAATCTATCCTCCAACCTAATACACCTGAAAGACACTCTCCTAAATCAGATCTTGATCAACAAATCCTTCAAAATTTTGAGAAGTTACAAGATCTAGCATCAGAGTTTGATCAAGCTTTGCATAAAGCCTACATTCAACAATCTTTTGAGATTTCTTCCCTGACCATCTCTGCATCATCTATCAATCGTCAATTAGTTCATCCTATATCTTCCAGCCTTGCTTCTTCCATATCTTCCACTACTTCTCCAATAACTTCACAGGTTGTGATCCAACCTGTTGTTATAGAAAGATTTGTCTCACCCTATGAAATCTTGCACATAAGTCATTTTTCCATTTCCCTATGCATACTTATCATCCCTGTTTGTAAAATCCGAAGATAAAAATACATATTTTTCCACATGTATGCATCTTGCCTACTATACAACATGCGTATATGCAGGCTGCATCACTACAACTCACGTACATCGGGATTTGTGCCAAAAAATGAAAATTAATGTCGTGTTTCCATGTCATGACGAGAGATCTATGATTCTTGGCCTTCGATATACTGGAAATGTTCTGAATCAAACCTTCAATTCCATTTGAAGGCTATAAATGGGCCAATTCCGAGCTATAGATAATAGGAGAAAGAATTCAACTTTGAGATAAGAGTTAAATTCTTTCTCTTCTTTTCCATAGCTCAAAATTGGCCCATTTATAGCCTTCAAATGGAACTGAAGGGTTGAGTCAAAACGTTTCCAGTATATGTAAGGCCAAGGATCATAGATATCCTATCGTGACACGGAAACCCGACATTAATTTTCATTTTTTGGCACAAATCCCTATGTACGCGGGTTGTAGTGGTGCAACCTGTGTATACACATGTTGTATAGTAGGAAATATGTGTACATGTGGAAAAATATGTATTTTTTGCTCTGGATTTTACAAACAGGGATGATAAGTCTGCATAGGGAAATGGAAAAAGACCTTCTATGCAAGATTTCATAGGGTGAGGCAAATCTTGCAATAACACTTGTCACAAGAGTTTCTGCACCCACACCTTCCACAAGCTTATCTACTATCCATCCTCCTACACCAATCATGGTAGCAAGATATGCTCCCCTTGTTTTGGCTTCTCCCTTACACAATATGCCCCAAGATTATCACACTAGGAATCCTCAATTTGATGGCACTGGAAATATAATTGCACAACAATATGTTGACAAGATGAATGAATTCTTTGACCTGCAAGAAGTTGATGAAGAAGATGTCAAAATGAGATTTTTTCCCCAAAGCATAAATGGAGAAGTTAGGAAATGGTTCAAAGCCTCACCAACTGCTAGCCTGAATGCCATTACTACCTTTCACCAATCATTCCTCAATAGATGGGAAGTTAAGAAAAATCCACTTAAAATCTTATATGAATATGAAAGTATTAAAAGAAACCAAGGGGAAAGTGTACACGATTATTGCACTATATTTAACAATATTTATAATGAAATTCCAACAAATAGTAAACCTCCTCGAGGTTTATCTTTGATCAAATTCCCTGACGGTTTTGATGCTGACATGTCTTATCAATTGAGAGAAAGAAACCCTCCAACTTTGGAAGAGATGCAAAGAGATGTTGTGAGTGTAGAGGCAAATCTGTTATCTAAGAGAGATAGACAAAGGATAGAGAGGTGAGTAACAATCAAAGAAGAACCATCTACCTCTTCTGTTGATGCTAATATAGAATCCATAGTCAGAACCATGGAAAGGATGATGGAGAGATTAGACATGACTGATAGGACTCCACCAAGAGAAAATCAACCTGGTCCTCAAATCATAAATCATGATTTTAGGAGAAATCAACCCCAAATCAGATAAAGAGAATCAAGAGAACAAAGAGGCCCAAATCAACAGATTAGGCCTCCTTTTCAAGAAATTTATGCTAATGAAGGGAAAGAAACAATTGAGGGACTTGACGATGTTCACATTAATTTAATGGGAATAAATGATAATGATTCTATTTTTCTTATCCAATAAGAATACGACCTTTTCCTTCTTTCACAAACTGAAATTGATGAGGAAGAATCAGATCAGAAAGATTTTGAAAATGAAATTATTGAAGTTCATAGGCAGTATAACCTGAGAAGTAAGAAGTCTAATGATAATCCAACTAAGAAAGCTCCTTATTTTATAAAGACAACCGACACACCTGCCAAGAAAGTTCTTTATAGTCCCCCTAAGAAAAACTCAGAAGTCCCAACCAAAAGAACATCGTATTTTTTCTCAAAAACAAATCAAACTGATGTTCCCTCCACCAGCCAACCCAAAGATACTTCACAGAAGAATTTTGTTGAGAAAACAAATTTTTCTAACCAAAATAAAACTCAAACCTCATTAAACTTGGAAAGTGAATTAACGAAACTCAATATACCCATTCCTCTAACAGAGTTAATGAATAAGAATGCTTACAGATCACAAGTGATAAAAGCTATGAACATAGAGGTAGGTACATATACAGTAAATATTGTTGATGATCAACTAGAGTTATTATTTGGGCCTGAAGTGGATGGAAAATATGAAAGTCGTGTTGTACCTCCATTTTACGTTAGTTTAAACATTCATGAAAAAACTTTTCACAATGCCATGTTGGACTCTGGTGCTTCCCACAACCTTATGCCTAAGGTTGTTATGGAAAAATAAGGACTTGATATCACTAGACCATACAAAGATTTATATTATTTTGATTCAATTAAAGTAAAATGCATAGGTCTTATCAAATATTTGTGTGTTACTTTAGCACAAATCCCATCCAAGAGTATGGTAATGGACATATTTGTTGTAGACATACCTCCTAAATATGGCATGTTACTGTCTCGCTCATGGGGAGCCAAGTTACAAGGTACCCTTCAACTGGACATGTCTTGTGCTACCATCCCATTATTTCGTCAACAAAGGAGATTATATAGGGAAACATTGATGAAATACATGGTCATTAGTTAGGATAAACCACACAATGATCCCTTATATTCTGTTCATTCATACCTTGATTATTTTATTTTTTACAATGATGGAGATATGGAAAGATGGATTGCTAATTTATAAAATGATGTTTATAACATGGAAGAAAACAAAACAAACTTTGAAGAAAATGAAACAATAATGGTGAACACTAATAAACAAAAGGAACCTTTGTGGAATTTAGACTTTGATGGTGCTATTAGTAAGGAAGGATCAGGAGTTGGTGTGTGGGTTTCTAATTAAAAAACAAATCATACAGAAGGTCATTCCTACAAGTTAAATTGTCAGTGTACCAACAATATAGATGAATATGAAGCCTTAATGCTAGGTTTGCAACTTTTAAAGAAGCTTGGTGCTAAAAGAATTTCAATTAGGGGTGATTCTTAATTGATAATAAAATAGATCAAATGTGAATACTCTGCTAAACACCCAATATTAAGATCCTACATAAATGTTGTCCTAGATTTTTTGGAATGCTTTACTGAATATGACTTGTTAGCCATTCCTAGAGACAAAAACATTCTTATTGATGGTCTAGCTACCTCAACAACTACTTGTAAGATACCATTTCATCCTGATCACTAGTACACAGTTAAAGTGAAGTGTAGACCTGCTGTCCCAAACAACATCAGATATTGGCAAGTTTTTGGAAATGATGAACAAATTGAAAATTTCTTGCAATCAAAGAATGAATTTGAATGTGCCAACAAAGATGTTGATTTTGATGATGAAAAAGAAAATGTAGATAAGATAGGTTTAGAAGAAATCAATAAAATACAAGAAGATTTGGACATTTTTCAATTGAAAGATAACGTTTTTCCTAGAAGGTTATTCCCTTTGGAAGAGTTGTTTGATTTTGATGATGTGGCCAAAAAACCTAAAATTGAACCTACTGGAAAATAATTTGAAGACTGCAACAAAGGAACTGGAAAAGAACCAAAGATGATTAAACTGTCTAACTCTTTACCTCCCGCTCAAAAATAGAAATATATCAAATTATTTAGAGAATTTATAGATGTTTTTGCATGGAGTTATGAATATCTGAAATCTTATGACACTAGCATTATACAACATAAAATTCCCATAAAAGAAGACCAAAATCCTTTTAAACAAAAACTTAGGAGGATTAACCCAAGGTTAATGCCTCTGATTGAAAAAGAAATAAAAAAGATGTATGATGCTAAAATCATTGTCCCATTAAGATTTTCTAAATGGGTATCAAATTTAGTTCCAACCATGAAAAGAGTGGAGAAATCAGACTATGCATTGATTTCAGAAACCTTAATAAAGTCTCTCTGAAAGACAACTACCCCTTGCCCAAAATGGACCATATTTTGTAGAAGATAGTTACGTCTAGTAGAATTTCTCCATTAGATGGATTTTATGGTTACAATCAAGTTTTAGTCCACCCTGATGATCAAGAAAAAACATCATTTACTACACCTTGGGGCACTTTCATGTATGTGAAAATGCCTTTTGGTTTAATGAATGTTGGGGCTACATTTCAAAGAGAAATAAATATTTCTTTTGTGGATGAACTTGGAAGATTAATTGTTATATACCTGGATGATGTCACCATTTTCTCAAAAATAGATGAAGAACACTTGTTCCACCTAATAAGAGTTTTTGAAAAATGTAGGAAATTTGGAATTTCCTTTAATCCAAAGAAAACATTGTATGGTCTAGAAGAAGGTAAAATACTAGCACATATCATATAAAAGGATGGAATTAAAATTGATCATAGCATAATAGAAGCTATTCAAAAAATAGATCATCCCCAAAACATAAAAGAGTTACAATCTTTCATTGGAAAAATAAACTTTCTAAGAAGATTTATCCCTAACTTGGCAGAACTTCTAAGAAATATAACAAATATGTTGAAAAAAGACACAAAAATAAAATGGACCATAGAAGAAAAACATTCATTTGATCAGGTGAAACTAGACTTAACACAAGCCCCTTTGCTTATTATCCCCGATTTCACAAATGATTTCCTCCTATTCTCTTTTGACTCTGAGCATACTATTGCAACGATTCTCTTGTAGAAGAACAATAAAGGCCATGACCAACCTATTTATTTCTTCAGTAAATCCTTGAGAGATGCTGCACTAAATTACAACATCATGGAAAAGAAAGCTTTTTCTTTGGTAAAAGAAATCAAATATTTCAGAGTATATATTCTTCATTCACATATAATTTCTTATGTCCCAAATTTTGTGGTGAAAGATATTCTGACCCAAGACAGTCCTGAAGGAAAAAAGGGGTAAATGGATTGCTATTATCCTTGAATATGATATTGAGATCAAACCAACCAAGCTCATTAAGGGTCAGGGATTAGATAAATTAATGGATGACTCCAATTTTCATGCTTTGGATATAAATTTTCTAGCTGCAGTGGATGAACAAGAAGAACATGCGACTCCACAAGTTAAAGAGGATTTCTCAACCTCTCCCCGGTATTCATACCTGATTTTTGTTTTACATCATTTACAAGCTCCTCCTGGTTTAACCAATACTAAATCTAGATTTATTAAACTCAAAGATATGAAGTATTGTATTTTAAATAGAAATTTGTATTGGAAAGACGCTGGAGGGATTTTACTAAACTTTTTACTGAAAGATGAGCCAAATAAATATTTGCATGAATTTGATGAAGAAGATTATGGTGAACACTTAAACTTGAATACCACTACCAATACAATTCTAAGAGTTGGTTTTTACTGGCCAACCTTATTTGTAGATGTCCACAAGAAAGTGACCTCATGTCATAGCTATCAAATATTTGAAGGAAAAAGGAAACTATTTCCTTTACCCTTGAAACCAATATCAGTTGAAACTCCTTTTCAATAGTGGGGTTTGGATTTCATTGGAGAAATCCATCCACCATAATCATGCCAACAAAAATGGATTCTCACGACCACTGATTATTTTACCAAGTGGATTGAAGATGTACCTACAAGGAAAGCCACTGATTCTATGATTATTAGGTTTTTAGAAACTAATATTCTTTCAATATTTGGATGTCCCAGGAAAATCATCACTGATAATGCAACAACATTCAAATCAAAGAAGATGGTGGAGTTTTGCAGAAAATATCAGATTACCTTAGAAAAATATACTTCTTATTACCCTCATGGGAATGGATTAACGTAGTCTTCAAACAAGAGTTTGGTCAATATCATCAAAAATTTGTTACAAGATAACAATAAGTCATGGCACAACAAGCTGGTCAATGCATTATGGGCAAACATACTTACTACTAAGAGATCAATTGGCATGTCCCCATACCAGTTGGTTTATGGAATGGATGTTGTTTTTCCCACTTCTTTAGGTGTCCCTGTCATGAAATTATTGCAGGAGGTACATGTATAACCAAATGACATCCAAAGGAGAATTAATCAGACCATACATCTGTAATAGTCCAGAGAAAAGGTATACAACCAAAATCAAGTGATCCAGAAAAATATTAAGAAGATCTATGATAGAAGAACCAAGGCTGATGACTTCCAGATAGAAGACAAAGTACTGAAATGGGTTTCAAGGAACGAAGAGAAGGGAAAACATGGAAAATTTGAGAATTTATGGAAAGGTCCATACATAATCCATGCCTACAGAGGAAGCAATGCATTCTTGATCAAGGACATGGATGGAGAATATCTGCCAGGAGGACCTTTCAATGGCACAATTCTCAAGCACTATTTTTCATTGGAATAAAAGCATTCCTCACCTATCTCATTGTAAATACCATTTTAATTTTTCAGTCATGAGTGGGTGACTTATATCAGAGGTTGAAGCCCGAATATAAGGCCCTAAGGTTTTGATCAGTTGTCACCAGGTTTACATTTACAATAAAACTAATCAGATGCAGAAAGTAATGGATAATATGATTCAAGGTGGTCGACAACTGGTTCTTGACACCTCATAGGGAGAGAACCATCCCCAAGTGGAGCCACTATTATAACCCTATATTTCATAGTATCACCTGGTGATTGAAATTTCTTCCCCCAATCATTTTACATTGTAAATAATTTTCATTCTGCAAATGATTTCCAAAAAAGAAAAAGAAAACAAAAAAGATTAAAAAAAAAGAAAAAAGAAAAGAGGGTATAAAAGAAAGAAAGAAAGAAAATAAAATAAAAATAAGAGAAAATAAAAGAAAAAAGAGAAAAAAGAGAAAAACAAGAAAACCCCATCAAAAGAAAATTAGTTTGAATCATAGTTTCTAATCATGATCAAACATTTTGAATTTGATGTTGATAGGTTAGAGAATAAATTTGGTCAAACTATTTAATCTTTGCCAAAGTAGTTAGGTTAGAGTAATAATTAATCCAAGAGTCTAAGCTGGATTAATGTGTTAAATGCCCAGGTTAGGTGATTTTTGTCTCAAGAAAATTGAAAGAGATTTCAACATATACCCTTAGTTGATTAAATTTGGTTATTTTAGCATAGGAAAATAAAATTGTATTGTAAAGTTGCAAAATGAAAGCTTGGAGTTTCATGGCACATATTTTTATCTTAAGTTTGGAAGTGGAAAATAAATTTTGTCTTTTAGTGCTTAACTCTTTCACATGTATCCATCGACGACATCCCCCTCTTTCTAGATCAATGATCCTCAACGTTTTTCGGACCCCTTGACCTTTCTACCTTTAACGACGGGGAAGGGAGGGGGTCTGAAAAGTGGTTTTCCCCGTGTTGGTCCCACCTATTTTGGAGCGTCCTCAGCATTTTGGACCCCGCCCCTCTTCGAAATATGCCAAACAAAAACTTGATGCCACTCACCTCACCCCGCCACCGTAATCCTATCACTACATGCTATCTTTCCTACTCTACATACTCATTAGCCAATTAAAATGTTCCCTGTGACCGTTAACCACCCCGTAACAACCCCGTGCCATAACGAATATCTGTTGTATACCTTAAAACCCAATTTCACATCCTCTTATGAAATTTTCTGATAAAGACACCATGGAGACCGCGCCAAACCCAACTGTCAAATTAACCACCACCACCTATCACCATCAACATGAGAATCTCTTCCCCGGGTAAGACAATTATTCCATTGTTTTACTATAAGCTCTGTCAATTATGGCCGCCAAGGATAAATCTACAGACACATCCGAAAACCCAATCCTTCCCCCTCCTATCGACCTGGACCACATCCCTCTGGCAGATAAGGATTACAAAGTCATAGAGCCGATGTATGAATTTGAATTCTTTGAATTGCATTCATGGGTGAAAGACTTTTTTCTTGACCAGAGTGACAAAATTGGACTCTGGGAGTCCAATTTTCCTTTGTACATGTTTCCTCAAACTCACCACTTTTTTGAATTCACTCTTAGATGTCAAACCCGCTACTTTCCCAACCAAAGGGCCATTTCCTCCTCCTCTGGTGAAACATTGTTCACAGTTACCTCCGAAGCCATCGAGCAGATGTTGCAGATCCCTAGAAACAAATCAACCATCCCGTTCTCTTTTTAATCCCTAAATGACCTTTACCAGAAACTGACTTCCCCCCAAAGAACCCATATCTTTGAAATTTTTCTCCCAGAAGATGCCCAATTTCCCAAGAAGAATCCACCTTACTCATCTTCCATTTTCAATGTCAAATCCAACCAGATCATATCCATGTTGCCTTACCTGTTAGGTTATTACTGAAAAAAATGGGTAGATGATCCTATTTTAGGTTTTCTATCCATATTTTCTACAGAAGAAAGAGTTTCCATTAATTTCAATTTCAATCAATTTCTGGTTGATAATATTCATTATCAGTTATTCAGGTTTCCAACTGAAGGGATGTTCAATTACTCTTCAGTTCTGGTATACATGTTTTTATTTTACCAATTAGATAGGTTTCCCTGTGCACTTCAAAAGTTAAACTGGGAAGGAATCTCATAATCAGTGACATCGTGGACCTCATTTGTGAGGAAAAATTCAAGAGAGTACAACTTTAAGACTTAATAGATCAATTCATTCATCCAGTTGTTTATATGTTGAACAACAAGACATAGCCAAGGATCAATGAAGAAATTCAAAAGGTCTTGCACCTATATAATCAAGTTAAGATAGGGGATTGGTATTTATACCAAAACCATAAAGAGATAAGAGTATATGGGTGTGAGCTTCCTCCTTATAGATTTCCAAAATACCTCCCAATGAGGATTTTTTCACTAGAGTATATAAGGAAAATGGTGAATTCATTTGATGTTCACTTTGTTGCAGAAAATAAGAAATACTAACTCATAATCAAAACCCAGGTTGGACCTTTCATCTGCAACAACAGATCAGCAGGAGAAGAAGCAGATAGCCTCTTGAAACAAATGAGGTTTCCTCTGAGTTTCACTTGGGCATATGACCCATTTGGTATCATTTATGAACATAGAATCAAACAAAGGAGCACTCCTTATGTTCACACACAGAGGCCATAGGTGGAAAGATAGATGAACCATAAAGAGTTGTAGGAGAACACATTGAAAGAATTGGAGGAGCATCCTATATCTGTAATGACTTCATAGATTAATGCACCCCAAAAGAAATAAGAGAAGAGATCAAGGAATAAGTTTTATCCTTCAGTCACAAAGGTATCAACTGAGGATTTTTAGGTATACAGAAAGAGGGATAAAACCAGTCATACAACAACTTTGATCAATGAGGGAGAAATGCAGTCCACCATAGTCTTGGAGGGCCCACACTCTTCAACCCATTTTGAAAATATGTTTATAGGTTCTCCATCATCACCTGCATCTCAAAGAAACCTATATACTACTCTTACAACTTAATCAACTCATGGGAAAAAAGAGTCAAACATTTTTGACAAATATAAACAGATCAAGAAAAGGAATGCACTCCTCAACAACAACACCTACACTCAATTATGGCAGTAGACCTCCACTGCTCAACAGAGACTGCTGCCAACTTTTGACAAATAAAGAGGAAGAATGTAAATGACATTCTTACAAGCACAAGTTCCCCATCCAAGAAAAACTGCAGACTACAAAATGACTTCCTTTGAATTTGATGTAAAATATGTCCATCCAGTGGACCAGATGGATATGCATAGCCAAACAGAAGAAATGCTATTCTCAACTTTGAAAAATACCTCAATGACTACTTCTAAATTGTAGGTATCCCTAAACAATATCCAGTCCCAATTAAAGCTGGAGAAGATCTCTTCTTTGGCCAAGGATAACAAAATAAAATCATTAGAAGAATTGGTTCTTAAAATTGGGTATGATCCAACAAATGTCAAAGAAGAAGAGGAGTTTCTAAAGAAGAAGAATGATGATATATCATATCTTAGAAAGAAGTTGAAGCTTCCAGCTATAGAATATTCACAAGATAAAGAAGTGGTTGAGACTGAAATCCACAAATAAGAGATGTTAAAGTTAATCATGGAACAAAATGAACAAATAAGGGAAATGGAAGAAGAAATGGACAAAATGATAAAAGAAAAGGAGAAAAATGTGTAGTTGGCCCTGATCCCACTGGATGCAGTGCCTCTGACAGGGATCAAAACAATAGAAGGGTCCACATCAGTAGAAATTCCAGCAACAATCCCATTAGTAGTTCCAATACAAGTCTCAAATGCATCTGACAAAATTGTAGAATCCATGGAAGATATGCCCATACAAGGGGAAGAAATCAGAAAATTACAGGAAGAGGTAAAGACATTGCAGGAATTGAAATCAATGTTCCAGGCCAATCACCTGGCAGAGATGCATAAGTCTCAAAGGCTCAGTCAACAATTACAACAATTAGGGAAAGAGACTGTCAGGGAAAATACCTTAGCCCAAGCTAAGGAAAACATATGGATAAATATTAGAAAATCAATGTCATAAATTTGGCCCTCCATACAGATCATTTTGAGCAGCATTAATTAGTATAGAAAGCCAAGGGAGCAATTGAAATCATCAAGGAAGAATTGGGAGAAAGATCCACAGAAGACACTAAACTTATCAGATTTCTAAATTCCAAAAAAAAGCATGAGTTAGAAGAAATGTAGATTGAGGACAGAACTGAAACCATCCTTGAGATCAAGAAGGTTCTGAACCAGAAAGGAATAATGTTGCAGCTGGAAGAAAAATCTCAAGTTATGGACATAGGTGTGCAGAGGTTCTTCACTAAGTTTGAGGTGCTACACAAGAAATGACTTCCTGGATTGTTAGTACTGAATGACAAATTGATCACTCTACTTGATTACAAACAAAAATTCATCACAATGGAAAAGGACAATTCAAATTTTGCAGGGATACAGGGAAGCATCACTGGTAAATATTTCCTGGAGACACTACAATTAGACTTAAGCATCTAGCATGAAATTAAGAATATCTTCATCACTGAGCCCACCTTTTCCAAATACATAGAGATGGATGAAATATACAGGAAATCACTCAAGATTTCCATCCCAAGTAAGAAGAGGTGGGAAGAGCTATGTAAATTACTTGAGTAAAGAAATTTTGTGTGTTCTGGTCAACAAGGAGCAACAACTAGCCAAAGTAAAAGAGACGAGTCATCAACCACTTCCAACAAATCAACACCAGAGATCCGAGCAAATCTGCAAAATCCCTACATTTTGTATTTAGAGATTTAGTTAGTTAGATATTTGTTAAGCCCTAAATAGTGGCTCATTACCCCTTAATTTGGGCATATTACATTAGTAATGTTATTTTATTTATGTCGGCTTTATTCCATTAGCTGTAATTATACCTGCTAGTCTCCTATATATACCAAGGAGACATTTTCATTTGGAATCATCTGGGAATTGTACATTTATGTGGGCATAAGGAGGTTGCCCCCTTGAAGAGGCTTATTATCTGAATTTCTCTCTTTTTCAAGGCGTTGGGTACTTATTCTGAGGTTTTTCTATGCTATATTGATATTTGGTTCTTAACATATGGTATCAGAGCTCAAGGTCTTAGGGTTTTGCCGCTACATCTAAGACACCTTGGAAATTTCACTATAAATTTTTTTCTACAACATTTCAGAAGGAACGACGTGGAGGATATTTAGTAGACAGATCAAGGTACGCTGGGTTAAAATTTAAGCTATTGACGCCTTATACTTTCAGAGATACAGCCTGTGCAAGATAGGGTTCTGTAATCATCTTGAACTGATTCATTGCGTAATTTTCGCTATAAATTTTTTTCTGTAACATTTCAGACCCTGAAATCCAGAGGATATTTACATAAATTAGTAAGGTATCTTTGGTAAAAATTTTCGCTTCTGGGTAATCGTACATTTTTAGATACACCCTATGGAACATAGGGTATATGACTAGTCCTATTGACTAGTCTCAAGAAGGTGTTCCAGGTAAAACAATCATAACTTATTCCTAGAGTATCCAAATTGAGTGATACCGGTTGAATTGGATATTTGATAGTATGTATAATTTATGGTACAAGTTTCAAAATTTTATATCAATTATTTTGTGCGGGGCACACTATACAAGTTAGATCTCCTGGAAAGGCCAAAAATCAGCAAGTTGTGGGGAAGTTACTGTAAATTCCATTTGGCACATCCACTTTTGATCAGACCTATGGAATTGTAGAGAATAAATATCAAAAAACTACAAAAAAAAAGTTTCATACCCATAAGGGCCGAAACTTTGGAGATACTACAAAAGAAAGATTGTCTAGTAGAACCACCTCAAAATCAAGGTTCAAAAGTGATACTTTGCCAACATGCCACCCAAAAAGGAAACTTCTACACCAAATAAGCCTCCAGAAACTCCTACATGGACTCTTGATGAAGGTGAAGAAATGCGTAGGGACATAAATGATTTACAAAATAAGATAGTAACAAAAGATGAACTACAAGAGATGATCGATTCAACGAAAACTATGATTGAGGCAATAAATACTAAGATGGATGGTTTAAAAGGGGAGATCATGGAAGGATTGAAAAAATTCCTAATAGAGAGGACACCTGAAAGTGAAAATGTATCCCATGAAATTCATGATGAGGACACAAAGAAGGTGAATCCAGAATGGAGAAACTTCAACTTTGGGTTGAAGACCAATCACGTTCCTAAGATCGATATGAGGAAGTTTAATGGCAAGGATCCAATCACATGGATACTTCAGATGGAGCAATTCTTTGATCTACATAATGTTCCACATACACAAAAGGTATGAATTTATTCTTTATATTTAGAACCCAATCAATTTGTATGGTATCAATGGCTTTGTTCTCGCAAATCACTCATCACTTGGACAATTTTCACGGAAGAAATGATAGCACACTATGAGGATACAAGGAGCAATACCTTCTTTAGCGAATTGATAAATCTCAAGCAAAAGGGTTCAGTTACAGAGCACATTGAGAACTTCCAAAGATTGAATATAAAGGTAATAGATATTCCATATGAGCACTTGATTGATGTATTCATAGGAACTTTAAAGAATAACATTCAACATGAGGTTCGCCTTTGGGAACCCAAATCATTGGAGAATGCATTTAGGGTGGAAAGAAATGTTGAAAGTAAATATAATGTTATGGCTACTTGTTACACGTCAAAATTGCTAAGTATCGCATTGTCCTTGTCAATCATCGTAAGTGTCGCATCTTCCCTACAGCTTTCGCAAGTGTCGCAAGTTGACCACTTTGTCGTAAATGATGTTTGGACATAATGTCGTGATAACGACACTAAGGAAGCACTTATGACACCTCATATGACTGATTTGAAGAGCAAGAACTGATCCACTGGAATCAAATAACTCTTGACACCTAAAAGAGGCCCTGAAACAATGGTTTGGAAGGGGAACTCTCCTCTAATACAACTGAATAAGCGTTGGCGCTCCTCTACCATGATTCAGAAGCATTATAACGCCCTTCAACCCTTCTGGAGGAGCGCTGCGCACCTTAAGAGTGCTGGCGCTTTCCCAAGCCACATCAGGAGTGCTATAACGCTCTGATACCCCTTTTGGGGGGGCGCTCCCTATTCTGGGTCAATTGTTAGCCCGTTGAGTCGGATGAGGAGGAGATCATTCGAGATTAGAAGGCAGTTGCGCTCAAATTCTTGGTTTCATCAAAAGATACCTGATCCAAGGAGATAGTTCTTAACTGGTTCTAAACATAACTCAAGAGGTTAGGCCTTTCCCAACCTATATAAACAGGCTCTATGATGGTGGAAAGGGGGAAGAACTGAACATATGAAACTTATGATCTTGGAGGAAACTGACAGTCAGCCAAAGAGAAGTGATCAGTGAACCTGCTTCTATCCAGGTTGTGGATCTCTCAGGCAAGGGTTGGACGAAGAGGACTTGACGAAGCTGTCGCATTCACATCTACGATTGTAAGTACTGCTGTCGTTATTCTCATTAATATGACACGCTTGGCCTGTTTCTTTCTAGCTCGTGTATGATGTTACATGAACTTATCATTTAGTGATAGATCTATTTTCAAGCTAATGTCAATAGAGTAGGAAGTGGTCATATCTTGTTTTGTCCACAGACCTCAGCGAGGAGCAAAGGATTAAAGCGCAACTCGGAGCGTGCAGGGACAAACGTCTATTAAAAGGTACTTCTGTTATTCTCCCTTCTCATGCATTAGGCTTAAATAGATTTGAAAGGAAGTCAGTGTCCACGTTAAGAATTGTTCTGTCTAGGGTTAAGGTCAAGCCTTAGAGGTGATCTACCTGTCCGCAGGGATATTTTCCTACAACAGAAACTGGCGACTCCACTGGGGAGATAGCCTTAAATCGAAACCTCTTGTTTGGATTTTTCTCCTCATTGACCTTGTTCTGCCCCTTGATCATTTCAGACCTGGTTTACCCCTCTTTGATTATTTTCATGAGCTGATTGGCTCCTTGTCCCACCATACTCAGCATCCTTGTCAAGTTGGAACTTCGATTTTTGAATTTTCTTGACATTTCTGGAACTTTTAGACCCTGGCGCCCCTGACTTAGTGTTATCAGAGCACCAACACTTTTTGTAGCCTTACACAGAGCGCTATAACGCTCTTTGCCCTTGGCAACAGAGTGCTAGCCTCCTTTGGCCCAGAAAACTTCAAAACTTGCATTTTTTTGGATTTCTGCCTCTATGTTCTTCTGCTGAGTGATTTAGTGAGTCAATTTGTCTTCCTTTTAGCTTTGACATCTAATCTTTTTGAAGATAAGAACCTTGTTGATTGGATCTTGCAGCCTTCTTCACTATTTTTCATTAGGTTTTCCCTGTTGAGTGAAATTTGAGATTTATGCATTGTTCTTCTCTCCTCGTCAGCTGAGTAAAAAAAACCTTGGTGAAGGTCATCAAAGGCCTATAGACCTCTTCATCTCGCTTTGAGTCAAGGTCCTTATCCTTCATTTTTTGCTTTTTGGGTGTAAAATTTTGTTTTTCTCTTTGATTGTTTCATCTTTTTCGTTTTTCGTTTTTGATTACTACGAAGGGTGTATTGTTTGCGTGACTTTGGCTTATGCTAAGTTTGGTTTTCATTCATACCAAGAAGAGAATTAGCAAAGATATGCATTGTGATTGTATTAACCATCATCCATGCTCGAACAATTAAAGATATCTTCATGATTGATTGAGCATATTAGAAGGCATTTGAAGGTTTGCATTACATTAGGATTTGATTGAGAAATTGTTTGAGAGCATTCTGTAGTTGTGCTTGTTAGTGGAAGAACTCTCTCTCTCCCTTAGCTAGATGTTCATCCAAAGAAAATGACTGTTTATCATGTTCGATGCATTCTTTGGGTCTGAGTCACAAATTCCATTCGTTTCACTTCCATGCACCCCTTTGCGTAAACAACAACCATTAAAATCAACGCAAATTAAAATTTATCTAGAACTTTTTCTTTGCTAGAATCCTCCACCAACAGTAGAATAGGTGTAGTACTTTGGATTAGGCTGTGAGCATAACTCTCCAAAGTTGTCAAATCAAACATTAGTATCCTGAGTTAGGGAGAGTAAATCCAGTTATCGTATAAGTCTGCCTGGGATCCCCCTCTCACACAGGGGTTACGCACGAGGTTGCATTCGGGTAAGCTACGGGGACTAACCCTCCGTGGTTTAACTGTTTGTGGTGGTCGGATCGTATTATGGGGATCACTTTGAGGTAAATCCACAATTGTCGCGTGGAAGCTTCTTAGTTGGTTTTGGGCTTGATACCCTACCCGTACGTTCGGATCGAACTGTCGANTTGACAAGGTGCTACAACTACTAAAGGAGCAACAACTATATGCCAAACCATCCAAATGTTTCTCTGGAGTAAAGGAGGTAGAGTATTTGGGTCATATTGTATCTCATGAAGGTGTCAAGGTAGACCCTAACAATATTAAGTCCATGATGGAACAACCGATTCCCAAAAAATGAAGAATCTTAGAGGATTTTTGGGTTTGATACTTTATTATCACAAGTTTGTTTGACATTATGGAAGAATATAAGCATTTTTAATGGCACTAACTAAGAAGGATGCATTTTCATGAACTCTATAGGAAACTAAATCTTTTGAACAACTTAAAGAGGTGATGTGTAAAGCTCCTGTCTTGACGACTCCGGACTTCACAAAACCTTTATTGTGGAATGTGATGCCTCGGGAAATGGAATTGGTGTTGTCCTAATGCAAGAAGGAAGGCCGCTGGCTTTTGAAAGTCGACCACTCAAGGGAAGGGACTTACACAAACCCATTTATGAGAAGGAAATAATGGCAATAATACATGCATTGAAGAAATGGCATCCTT
>SNQJ01S0199305.1:0-17086 GCA_010110895.2 Picea sitchensis
AATAGCAGAAACTTTAACAAAGAGTAGCTAGTGATATCCCCTTATGGAGAGGTGAAAACAATACTATCACCAACACCTGATCTAGATTGTGCCCCATCAAAATGCATCCACGAAATTTCTTGCTTGTCTCTCCAGGTTTTCTTTCACTTCAGGGGCCAAAGAGCATGCATGAAGAAAGTAGTTGACAAATTCATCCTCTTTTGCACGCACTAATTAGTTCATTGGTTCTTTGGGGTCTTCTACGTGGTATTTCCTTCGAGGCTCTCTATACAATGTAACAAAGGTGCCCTCACATGTTGGAAAGGTAGCATAAGATAAGTCTCACTGGATACTACCCCCCAAACTAGCAGTCTATTTTCTTGATAGTAACATATCCCATGCATTAGGAACATCTATAACATAACATCCATCAACACTGATATGTCAGGGTACAAAGCTAACTTCACATGTAAATCTTTTATTAGGCCACACACCTTAATCCCCCTTGAATCCACCCCACATACATTCCTATAAGGACATGTGATCCTAAGTCCCAATTGATTCATCACCTTGAGAGACATGACATTTGTTGATGCACCAAAATCAATCATGTAGTGATGCAACAAGAAGTCATTAACTATCAAGATAATGAAGAAATGGTTATGACTACCATTTTGTCTTCCATGGTTCATGGACTGTAAAACCATTGGACAATCTTCATTGACTTCGTCCACAAACAAATTTTTCAATCTCTCTCTTTGTTCAGGAAGTTTGGCCAATTCCATATAAGGAACTAACACTTTCAAGTTTGCATGCACATTGGTCAAGTCAAAGCTCATTCTTAAATTCACAATCACTAAAGGTTTTTCTATGTTTGACTCTTTGGTGGCTCCTATGGTTTGTCTTTGGTTTATGTTTTCGAGAACCCTTTGTGGAATTTGGGTTTCATAGTTTTGAGGAGGAATGGGTTGCTTTTTCTTTTGATATGTGTTCCATTCCTTCTCTCTTATTTTCCTCCTTATTTCTTCTTGGGATGGCATCTCTCCATACATTAGTTATGACAACCACATCAATGCTTTGGCCTT
Source organism: Picea sitchensis (assembly GCA_010110895.2). NCBI lineage: Eukaryota > Viridiplantae > Streptophyta > Pinopsida > Pinales > Pinaceae > Picea > Picea sitchensis. Next base: position 1,065 of record SNQJ01S0199305.1, read on the forward strand.
TGCTCTATCTCATTTGATTATCATTAACATTAAACACCTTCCTTTGAACATTGTAAACATGATCATACTCATCATTCCAATCATATGCATTATGTGCAAAGTAATCATCACAAAATTTATGTGCTCAAATTCAAGTGTTGCACCATTTGTTTTTCTAGTTTGTATGGGCAATGGAAATGCATTCTCATCATGGGAATATTGAAAGTTCTACACCAAGGCAATGTCTCATGTTCAACCATATTATTAGGATTCAAAGGCACAGGAAGTCTTTGGTTTTAATTTTGACTTTGATTATGATTTGGAAGACCCCTATTTCTTTCCCATCCACCATTTCCCCTAGGTGGATATTTGTTTGTTGAGGTCTTTCTAGTAGTACCAATCTGTTTTGCATGGTCGTGTTTTGTTGGGTAAAACTAGTTTCCATTCATATAATTGCTTCGGTAAATGCAATGATGGGATCAAGAGCAAGCTCAGTTGTGTTAATTGCTCGAGATCATGTTTCACTCTTCATGTGGGATCATAAAGAACCATGCAAGTTTGACTTTCTAGAAGTCGTCTTGTTCTTCTCTATTTTGATGGTTGACTCTTGGGCTACTCTAAGGTTCTGAGGGTCTTTCTCTCTAATTTGGAAGTCCAATTCTCCATAAAAGGAATCAAGGCAATAAATGAAAATTGTCGTTTCGGGAGGTTTAATATCTTGACGTAGCTTTTGGGTAATTTGGATAAACCTCTTGTTGAACTCCTCAATGGTTGTGTTTTCATTTCTTTCCGCATTTGTTAGGGAAGCCAGCAAGTATTTGTTAACTTTGTGTCTCCCCTGTTTTTCCATGAAAACATTTTCGAACTGGTTCTTATCTCAAATACTACGGTTAGGTAAACTAGTGAACTAATCAAGGGAATCATCTTCTTTTGATAAGACCAAAAACTTCATGAGAGAGTCCAAATGTGGTACAAGATGTTTTACAATTAAACTCATGAAGGCTTTCCAATGATCTCGTGCTGAAACAACATTGTTTTCTTGGAAGGTGAGTAGTTTGTCAATAACCTGTTCGGGTAAGTCATGTGGATACCCATTTATTTGTGAAAAATCAAGGGGTTTGTAAATTTCATCCAACTAGGGTGCAACCATCTAAAGTGAATTTAAGTCTTTAAACATGAACCTAGGATCTTCAACTATGTGGTCAAGGTTTAAATTGTTTGAAAGTATAATCTTGTTTACCCTTCTTCTAAGATATCTCTCAGGTTTTGGATTCGAGTGAATAAGGCCTTGTGGAAGTCCTAGTAGGATCTCTTGTGGGCACAAATTCACTCAATGGAATCTGTTGTCGTCCTTATACACACTTGCAAACGTGAGCTAAGTCTGGCTCACTTAGTGTGTCCTTGGAGGCACAATGCCTAGGTTCACAGCCCACGCTGTCACTTTGACCGGAACCTCTTTCGTCTAGGCTCACTCCTATGGAAGCCAAGGGGGGTAGTCCCTAGTTTCTAGATTAGTTTTAGAGTTAAGTTCTAGGAGTTAGTTTTAATTATTTACAAGGTTTGGGGATTCTAATCCTAAGATGCACAAGCAACAATGAAAGATGCAAAGGTTAGTATGTAAAGCAAGCCTTTTCCTAGGGAAACTAAGACTAGTACCTAAAGATTGGGCAAGGGGTCAACTAAGTTAAAGGGTTGTTCGTTACAAATAGATTACAATAATACTTACAAAAGAATAATTTGATCAAACAAATATTAGATACAAGATTTACAATTTAAAGAATGCTAAAATATAACAACAAGCTAACACTTATTTATTTGTATTTGTGTAGGATATAAAAAAGATTAAGGCATCATATAGCAAAAGATCACATCATCAAGGTCATCATCATCAATACATCAAAAGAAGATTTATAAAGTTAAGCACAAGTATCAAGGATGAAGATCAACCACTCTTAATTATTAAACCCACAAGTATTTAGAAGTTTAGATCCAAGGTTGAGTTTTCAAGCTTTCTTAAGGTTATCAAATTTTATTAAGCTTTCACCAAAGCCTCCTCCCCCTATTGCCAAATAACTGTCGAATGCTCAATAAGTGTTGCCACCCTAGCTTCGCAGGTCAGCCCTAAGACAAGAGTACTTCCCGGAGAGGACACATCCTGTGCGTCGTGAGACAGTCCCCTGCCTACACCCTTAGTTGTTTTCCTCAAGTCCCGTTTTAGATAGTGAAGATGGTGGTCTTAGGTACCCTAAAGAGTCTATTAAGTTATTATATAAGTTAGGTAGACTTTTAGGAGTGTTTTAAGAGTTTTATGACACTTTTTAATGGTGATTTAGTGACTTGGCCGAAACTCACTTCAGCCTTAAAGATGTGTTGATTTAGTTATGAGATTAAGAGCATTAACACATGCATATGTCACTAGATTGCACAATTAGATAGCTTGAAAGAATAACAAGGGCAAGAACAACTTGCAACCAATAGAAGAGAAGCAATCACACTTATATCATATTCAAGAGCAACGAGTGTGAAAAAGATAAAGATTTAGATGTTGCCTACTTATCAACTTAGAAACAAGTTACTTCAAGCATATGGCATATGGCATTAAGAGATCTATGCAATAAAGAAGAATACCATCTAGCTATTGAAGCATTTAAACATTAAAGATTACAGATCTAAGCATCTAAAGTGAAGATAAAAACTTGAAACAAGCTAAGCATGCATGAGATCTAGTTATGTTGATTTAAGGTGCCCAATAGGCTTAAGCTAGAGAATTATTAAGTGTATTAGATCTAGATCTAGAACAATTATAACATTAAGCATTTAGATCATAATCACATATTAAAATCCTAACCTAACCTTTTGGGGTATTCCTCTCCCAAATAGGTAGGCAATTAATTAGCTTGTTTAAATTAGCAAATATTTAGAGAAGAGAGAAAAGGCAAGCAAACAAGAAAATGAAGCAAGAGAGAGGGGAAGCAAACCAAGAAGTAAACAAGCAAACCCTACCCCACGTCCTACCCCACGTCCTAGGGTTTGGGAGATACCCCTTATCTCACAAACCCTCACATCCTAGCTCAAAAAGGGCAAAAAAAATGTCAAATAAACAAGATCTAAGCTACCCAAGAGCTCACACGTGGGAGGAGGCCGTACCACTCCTTCTCCCACAACTATGATCCACTACAAGCAAGCAAGAAGGAGAAGAAATGACTAAAAATGCTTAAAAATTGAAAAAAATGAGGTTGAGAAATAGCTACCAATCCCTTTGGGGCGTCTATGAGTGTTGTGTGGATACCTTTGGGTAGCCAAAGCCCCTCTCAACCAGATTTGAACCTGCAAAAACCAGCAAGGTATCCTTGCTGGAAATGCTACACACAACCAATATAATGAAGAAAAACTTTTGCCTTTTTAGGGCAAAAATTTTTCTTAAGAAAAATTTATAAATTTTGATTAAAAATGACCTATCTTACTAAGTTATGCTAGCTGAAATATTGATGGAATGAACAGCAATATAGAAGAAGAGTAAAAGTGAGAAAGGAATGGAGTTTGAGTGTGTTTCAAGGGAGCCTTCTTGCTTAAGGTTGTCCCAATGAAACCCTTGAAGTTAAACCTGCAAAAACCTTGAACAATGATGGCATACAATAGACAATGTGTTGCTTATACTAATAAGATGACATTTCAATCCTATCTAGCATATCAAGATACATAGATCTACAAGCATGTGCATTACTAGATCTACCCAAATAACATTTTACCTTAGGATCCAAAGATGCAATCATCAACAAAATCTTAGAACAAGTTTACCTCATGTGTATGGCAAGAAGAAGCATGTGCATAACTCTTCCAATAATCCTCCAAAGTTTTCTCTTTATTACTCAAAAAGAAAGATCTTGGAGAAAACTATCTCCAAAACCCTAAAGAGCAAGAGAATGAAAATGATGAATGAAAGAGAGAGAGAGAGTGAGAAATCAAGTAACATAACCTTAGCTCAAGATATGGTGTGTTGGGAGTGAGGAGAGGGATCTATTTATACTTGGAGAGGCAAACCTACCTCTCTTGGATCAATGCCAAGTGTCCACCACCAAGCATAAGAGTAGATCTCAAAGCTAGGGCACACCATCTAGGGTTTAGATCATAGATCTAGGGTGTAGATGGGTGTGGGAGGTGTTGGGATCAAGCAAAAGTCAAGTGGGAAAGCTATGGGATTTGTGCCAAGGGAGAGGAAAAAACCCCAACAATTAAAAACGATTTTTCTTGGAGAACCACAAGAGGGGGGCGTAACTCTCCTTGGAGGGCACAACAAAAGGGGGAAATGCAAGGAATGGAGGGGGTTTAATGAGAAAATGGGAGTGGGATCACCCTAGGAGGTGATGTGGGGGTTAGAGGGAGTCATAACTCATGAGAGGGGGCCCCATTTAAATCACAACGTCCACCACCAAGGAAAAACGTCAATCCCCCTAGGGGGCGTAACTTTTTGGTGAGGAGAAGGTGTAAAGGGTTAAAATAGGTTGGAAAAGGTTGGGAGGGTTATGTTATGCTTAGGGGGTCTCTCTCTAACCTTTATTCCATCATTTTACATCCTCCTAACTCATTATTACAATTTTACAATTTTGCCATGTTTGGACTTTAGCAATTAAAATTGTTGTTTTACACTGACTGACACTCCAGGTGGACAAACCCAGGGCTAAAGTTGTCCGACTGAGCTGAAACTTGGTCCATGGATGTGGGGGGTGCTATTCAATTTCTTTTGAGCACAAATACCCCTATCAAAAGTCCAAGGACCTAGTTTTTACAATTTTTGCTCAAAAATAATTAATTAATTAAATAATTAAACCTCCAAACTTAGGGAAATTTAATTAAAAATTAATTAATTAAAAAAAATTATACTAGACTCAACGGAATTCCGCGAAACTTTCTAAGATGTCTTGCATGGTCATTTACAATGATTCCCTATAATAGTTACCAAAAGATAAACCCACTAGAACGTCGTTCACCACTTTGGAGGAATTATTGCAAGTGTGAGGGAAAAACTCAAGGGAAATCAATAAGGCTGAAAAGCCCAATTGATAACCTAAGGATAAAAAACCCTCGGTGAAAAGAACTCTCACAGTGAACCGATCCCAAGGTAACTGACCTAGACATGACTCATGCAGACCTATTACATTATTAACCCACGCAGGGGTGCAGAAATTCCAGATACAAAAAGAAGTGATGGGGCCAAACATGCCCTGTAGAACCAAATTTCTTCGACAAATTTGCATCTGATGATGCATCTCTTCATGGCACATGGAGTCAACCACCTGTGTTGGAGAGGTGGTCAACAGAGTCACCAGATGAGCATGAATGATCTAAAGTTTTGGGTTAGTGCTCATCAAAGTTTTGTGAATCTAAGAATTCTGAACTTGAGGAAAAAGAACTTTATACCCGACAATGGTGCCAAAATGTTATAGCCAAAAATCGAGCACCCCAAAATGTAAAGTCCAAAGCACAAGGTGTTAGTTCATGTAACTCAAAAAGGCTACCCACTATCACCTCAATAGCTCTTCCTCTCTCTTTAGGTTGGCTCTTCTCCAACTCAAGGGGGTTATCCCTAAGGCAAGTCTAAGTCCAATTGTTAAGGTGTCTCGATGAAGTGTTTATGGACCAATGTATTTTGTTTGGAATCTATTTAAATGTTTCCAATAAAAGTATGTATATATAGGTTTCCAACCAAGTTTCAAGTCTAATGTAGGATAGTTTGTGTTAAGTTGTTAGATTTGAGTCAAATCTAAAAAATTTAATGATCTTATATAAGAGTTGTTTTTTAGATTTGTAAAAGAAATGAAAATTGATCAAGTAAAGTGAAAAATGAAGATGCAATGCTCAATAATGCAATCTAGAAATTGAATTTCTATGTTTAAATATGAATGCAAAATGTAGAAATTAACAATGAACTTCCAAAAAAAAAATCCAGAATGCTACATATATGTAATGTTCCCAAGCCAATTTTTTCGCTTGGGGACACTAGCTAACCACTGAATCAATTGTTTTACAGTTTGTGTTTGCAGGTTGGCCACTGATATTTCGGCCTTAGGGTTTTATTCAGTTATTCAGTACAGTTTTATCAAGATATATTCAATACAATGCAAGAACTCATCAATATACAAGATATGGAACCACAAAGCACAGATCTGACCTTTTATTATGAGAAGCAAGAACCTAATACAATATAGAAGCAGATCTGGAATAACATCAGATGGCCCCAAGATAAAGATATGAGCTGCTACAAAATGCTCCTCGAAATACAAGATAAGCCTCCCAAAGGCTAAATGCAAGATGAATGATCCAATACAAAAAGCTAGGGTTTTGCCCAACCCTCTAGTTGCTGGCACGTCCTGCTGAAAGAATGTGAATACCAAGGGTTCGGCCCTCCTGAAGGTGACTTCCAAATGCTACCAAACTCCACCAAGAGATAGATCAGGTCAAGGGAAACCCCTCCCTGAAGTATGAAGTCCAAATATTAAGTCTTCCCCCTCCAACTGTTGAAAACCCTAATCTAGTACGACCCTCCTGAAACCCTTAAGTGCCAACAATTCAGCCTGGGTGAGTGAGGTCTCCAAATCACCTGAAACTCTCTAGGATGATAGATCAGGTAGCCACAAGCCCCTAGGAGAAGTTTCAAGATCAGATCTGAGGTAGAGCCTCCTAGATCTGAGAATCTCTGAATCACCAAGATGACCTCCTTCCTTCAAAGCCGTCCCAACCTGTAGATAATAACCTGGCCGTAGTAACTCCTCAAGGAAACCTCCAAACTAATGAACAAGGTCCTGCAAGCAAAACCCAAATGCTAGAATCTCCAAAAGCTCTGTCAAATAGCTGGATCGAACTGTTCCTCGAGCAATGGTGCACCCCTGCTGGAAAACCCTAACTGGTACGGCGGCCCTGTTGCTCTCCTAAATAGATGATGAGTGTAGAATGGTGTGGGTGGAGTATTTCATTCCCGAGACCAAGCTTGGAACAAGGTGAGTGGAATCTTTCACCACTGATTTGTTCTCTAGGGTTTGTAATCTCAAAACCCTCAAAATTGTGTGCTCAAGAGCTCAACAAGCAAAATACCAAATATCCAAGATGGAATGAAAGGTGCACCCTAGCCTTTCTTTTATACTCCATTCTATTTTCCTATTGAGTTAGTTTAACCCTAGGTTCAACTCCTAACTCAACCTCCAGCGCTCTAATTCTTCATTGAGTTACTTTTTGCCCTTTTTCTCTTTTTCCTAAGTCAACTTCAAATTATAACATTAGTTTGGTTGACTTTTCCCCATGTTGTGTGAGACTATGGTCTAGTGGGGATGTCTAGACCACTAAGTCTTCCCAAACCTCTTCATCAAGAGGTGGGGGGCATTACAGTCTCCCCTGCTAGAAATTGCTTGTCCTCAAGCAATTCCAAACCTGTCTCCTGCACCACCTGTTCATTCTCCCACGTGGCATCCTCAATGGGTAAATCCTTCAATTTGATCAGGTACTCTTTGATGCTTCTCTTCCGGAGCTTCTTCTCCCGAACCTCCAGTATCTCCTCCGGAATCAGAACCAATTGCCCTTCTTCATCTAGAGGTGGCAGCACCTCAAGGGGCGTGATGTGTTGGCCGATGGCCCTCTTCAGGTAGGACACATGGAAGACATTATGTATCCTGCTACCCTGTGAGAGCTCCAGCTCATAAGCTACGGCCCCTACCTTCCTGTTGATCCTGTAGGGCCCAAAGAAACGTGGTTGGAGCTTCTCTGCTCCGCTTCTTTTTATAGAAGCATGTATGTATGGTTGGAGCCTTAGGTAAACTAAGTCACCAACCTCAAAAGTACGCTCAACCCTGTGTTTATCAGCTTGGACCTTCTGCTAGTTTTGTGCCCTCTGTAAGTGATCCTTCAACTCCCTAAGGATGTCCTGACTCTGTTGTACCCAATCCTGTACCATTGGGGCCCTGTTGTCACCAAAAACAATCTCTACAAAAGAGAGTGGATCATAATTGTACAATGCCCTGAATGGGTAAACTCTTGCTACAAAATACAACAAAAAGGTGAGTATGTTCTAATTAGCTTGCAAAGTACTTTTCAAACCTAATAGAAATAACCCACAAAGATTTTTAGCAATACTACTACTAATCTACCCCAAGCAAAATACTTTGCTTGGGTCTCCAAGTGAAATAATGCAAGTAAGGAAATACTAAGGCAAAATACTTTGCTTGGGTCTCCAAGTGAAATAATGCAAGTAAGGAAATACTAAGAAAATAATTGCAGCAATATTACCTCAAGATTAACACAATACCATGGCTCCAAGAATACTCCAAGAGACACAAAAGATTCTCCAAAGCTTGAATTTTATTATCCAAGTAAAAATTTCCAAATGGCACCAAGAACCATGAGAGAAAATGGGAGAGAATGAGAGAGAGAGGGGAGAGATTTTGGCATAATAGAGTTGTTGTGGAAAATCTCATGTCAAAATGAGGAGAGGGGGCTTCCTTTTATAGGAGGGAGAGAGGAGAGACCCCTCTTGAATGAGTTACAAGTGTCACCCATCCAAGAGAGAGAGAACAAGTCAAGGAAGAAACACTGTTAGGGTTTTGGTAGTGAGTTAGGGTTTGAAGGGTGAGATGTGAAGAGGGAAAACCCCTTTTGACTTGTGATGGGGGGTTCTTCTAAGTGGATTTTTACTTTTCCAACTTAGGAAATACATTAGAAATCATTTCCCCACTTTTTTCTCGACTTTAGACACTATTACAATTTTTGGCTTTTTTACCTTAGCCAATTATTTGCTGATTTTTTACTAACTTGGACTCCTCATGGACAATGACCTAGCAAAACTTGTCCAATTGAGTTGAAACTTGGTCCAAGGGTATAGGGGGTCATAAGCCATTTGATTTGAGTACTCACACCCCTATACAAAATCCACAGGGACCAAATTTTTACATTTTACATCAAAAATAATTAAAATTTCCACTTAACGGAAAATTTTAATTATTAAAAAATCCTATCAAAACTTAACGGAATTCTGCAAGACTTTAGGAGATGTCTAACATGGTCATTTACAACACTTTTAAACCTTAGTCACCCATTGGGCTCGATCATTACAACGCCTTTCACCACTTTGGAGGATCATTTGAGTGAAAAACTCAAGGATAATTAAAATCGTTGGTAAGCAAGATTAATTACCCGAGGAAACAAAAACACTCGATGAAATGACTTCCCTAATGATAAAGTCCTAAGTAACTAAATAAAAATTGACTAATGGTCACATATTGCATTATTATCCCACGCAGGGGAGCGGACATTATGTGTATACAGAAAGACATGTTGGGGGCAAAACTGCTCTGCTGAGCCATAAGTCTTCAAACATGTTGTACCACAAGGTACATATCTTCATGGTACATGACGTTGACCCCGAGTTGAAATAGGTGGTCAACAGCGCCCTCATAGTTCTATATATTGAGGTTTTCTCCATTGATTCAATGTCGGATTTCTTCAGCAACAGTAGACTTTCTCGTTCCCTCTTCTTTTTCTACTTCTATTTTCTTTGTGCAAGGGTCATCACTATACCAGTTTTTGTACTTGTCTCTGTGGCGCAATCAACCTTTTGGTAAACATAGGAATAAAGCTTTGTTATGCTTGTATCAAGCTCTCATGGGTTGTTGGTATTTTGTTGGATTTTGTGCATGATTTAGAAGTCATTAACATGTTATTTTGGTGCAATCAACCTCTGAATAGCGCTCTGATTCTCTTTCTTTCCATTTATCTTTAAGCTAAAGCTACAAAGATTTCACCACAAACATTTTAAAATCAAAACTTTGTAACTTTTAGCTGTCTAATCGCAGCCAAAAATACCTTTTCTTGCTGCTGTTTTTTTCTGGTTTTTAGTGCAGATTTTAGGTCTAAAACAACGGGAGGAGAGGCTAGGGACACCCCCTGAGATTGGCAAGCACCAACCCAAACAGAGAGGAGTATTTGTCAGTGACATGTTTGGACACTTCCTCCTACAGTTGCACAGATTTCTAGCATGCTAATTCATAATTCTTTCTATTCTATCAAGTGCAGAAAACTGTGCTAACAGGTGCATGCCTAGGAAGGCCTATCCAACAAATAATAATAAAATAATGTCTATAAGAGGTGCACCATAGGGAATGGCGCAAGGTAGTTGTAACCATTCTCCGAATATAGTAAACAATAACCTCCAACAAGTGTGCCCTCCAAGAAAAGCTTGCGACCCTGTCAAATCACAATAAAATAATCTCCACATAATGCACATGATCCACCAAGAAAATGTGTGCCACTCTATATATAGCAAGAGACCAAGTCCATGGAATAAAAGAATAATATCCAAGTGTAATTCCTCCATGCCAATCTCAAACCATGTGAAGAATCTCCCAAAATAGTAAGGGTACACTAGTTCCAAGTCAAATATCCATCATCAAGGTGAAAACATGGTGTCAATAGGGCTTATTCAAAGGTATAGGTGGACCTTCTAGTGGAGCGCACCACCTAGGAGAGAGTGCCGAGAAGACGGAGTTAATAAGTGATTGGAAAATTGATTAAATAAATGTGAAAGTAAACAAATGAGTAGGATTCATGCATAAATAACCCTCAAACATTGTGCAAACTCAACCGCCTCCTCAACATACGAGCCAAGGCTAATAAATAGTTAAATAAGAGTGGCACGTGTGAGTGTGAACAAGGCTAAATAACCCCAACGAATTTTTATGAGGGCAACCACTAACAAATGACAAAGTTTATATTAGATTGCCTTAACATGTGTGCCAAATGGGAGCACTACCCTCAAGTTATGTTCCTTGTGAACATTAAGTTGCATTCCCTAGTGCTTTTGTTGCTTTCTTTCTTCTTCTTTTTCTCTTTTCTTTTATTTTATTTTCTTTCTTTTTTTAAATTGCAACTTAGGGACTAAGTCCTCAATTAAGGTTTAAAGTCCAATAATAAAATAGGCCAATAATGTAGCACTTCAACATTAAGTTTGGATCTGATTAATCAACAACAAAATATCCCAAACCACATTGGCATGTTCACACATGGAAAAGGTGATATAATGAAATATTCCAAATGAGAGGTTAATTATGAAGGAGAAATTATATGAAAATAGATGAAATGAATCATGTGCCCTCTAGAAGTGGGTAAATGATGGAATATGGACGTAATATGAATTATGAGTAGGTAAAATAAAAGAGTGATGAAATAATGGATGGTACCTAGGAAAAATGATGGATTGATAATAAAAGGGAAATGACATCTAGACAAAACACTAGGAAAGTACCCCACCAAGCTGGAGGACACAACAACTAGGAATAAGACTTGAACCTATCATGCACCTGTTGATGTTTTGTAGCTTTGGGCAGGTATTCTCACATGGCCTCTGAGTCGGGCATCTGAGAATCCTCGTTGGCACCTCACTGTACCTTCATTGGGGTGAAAACCCCCTTGGAATGGAGCTTGAGGCTCTGTGGGTTTGGTGATGGGCTTTGTGGGCTTGTGTTGGGGCTTCATACCCACATAGAAGGTCTAATTTGATGTTGACTTGTGGAGGGGCTTCTAAGTTGACCACTAAGACTTGTATAAAAGGAGTTGAGAATGATGTGACAATTCATTATGGTGTGGATGCTTGGTGATTTCAATCCAAGTGTGGTGACCTCAGTCCAGCCATGGAGAGGGGTTGAATAAGCCTCAGTTCTACTGTAATTTGCTTGTTTTTGGCAGGTACCAAGGAGGAGGCAGTCCGCAGGTCTATTTGGGAGCCAAGAGAGGGCAGGTTGCAGCCTAGAAGAGGCTCGGCCTGCTAGGAGAACCTAGCCGCAACCTCAAGGAGAACTCAGCCACTTGAGAGGGTTGTTGCAGGCCTAGGAAGTGGCTCGGCCAAATGGAAGGAAGCAGTAGTTGTCTTAGAGGAGGCTCGTCCTAAGGAGAGAAGGCTCCTGCAGGCTGGAACAGGCCTAGAAGTGGCTCAGCCTAAGGTAATAAGGGAGCCACAGGCAAGAACAGGGTTGCGGCCTACTGTTGGAGGGTTGTCACAGGCTAAAACAGCAGCCAAGAGGTGGCAGCAAGGTTGGACAGGTGTCAAAGGGTCACAGAAGGGTTGTTGTTAGGGTGTCGTATAGGTACAGCAAGTACAACAGCAGGTACAGCTGGTACAGGATCTGTTACAGCACTTTTGCAGGCTGTAACAGCAGTCATTACAGCAGTATTTGACAGCCAGGAGGGTTGTTACAGCTACAGAAAATAGGGCAGACCTTGAGGAGGGTTTGGAGGGGCAGTGAGTGCCCTAACCCTCAACCACCAGTCAGTGACAGGACAGCCATCAGTGAGCAGACTTTGGCACAGAAACCAAGGAAGGTTTCTGTAGTGTACCAGGGGTGTCTTGTAAGTGTAACCTTGGATTTTGGTATTTTTCTTGTGTAAAGAAATTGGGCCATTATCCCTAATACGGGAGCCCATGTGTTCTGGTTTTAAAAACAAGTGATTTTGGGCATTAAATTCATGTGTACCTGTGTATGATCTAATTGCTCGTTTTATCTTCCGCTATGCTAAGGTGCTACGCATCTAAGTGTGTTTATGTTTACAGATCAAATTGTGTTCATTTGTGTATTATGTTAAGAACGTAGACCAGACTTGAGTTGTGTGTGCACCGATCTGGGTGCAATCCGAAATCTAACATGGTATCAGAGCTTGAGGTTCTGAGAAGGGCAGTTGGATCTGAGTTATTTACACAGGTGACAGCTTTGAGAGGGAGCTGTAGCAATGTTGGGAGCTAGCTCTAAGAGGGAGCTACAGTGACTGTTGCAGGTAGCAGCAGGTTAGGTGGTCTCTGGTTTGAGACATGGAGCAGACCGTTTAGATGAGGAGTTGTAAACTATTGCAGCTTGGTGGTGTGGTAGGTTGGGAGATTTGGTGGATTGGCGGAGAGCTCGGTTCACAGCGGTATGTTCTGTGGCGGGTTGCCAACTCCGAGGATGGACTTCCAGTGGCTTGTCATAGTGATTTGTGATGGGTGCAGCTCGGGTGCTTTGGCACGGACGAGCTAGCTTCATGTGGATGGCAGGTTGACAAAATAGAGTCTTCATCGAACCGGAGAGTTGCACATTGTTGAGGTGCGACGGTGTATGAGATATTTGACCCAAGAGGATGAGGACACTTGCAAAGATGAGTTGCAGAGGTCTAGAGTGGACTAGACTGAGTGTCCATCCAAAGCTTGGGACTGTTCAGAGAGAGGACATAGGTTCAGTTGCAGCGTGTGCGTAGACACGGAGAGTCTTGTGACATGGATGATGGACTTGGGCAGAAGTTCATTGGATGATCGTGACTTGGGTAAGCAGGATGCTTGCCTTGGAGGATTGCATGGTTCTTATACAATGGGAGCCACCGGCACATGACAGGGGCTCAGGATTTGTTCGAGAGCTTCACGGTGTCTAACTCAGGTATGTACATGGAGCTTGGTACGGTGACCATGCATGTAGTACAGGCTATGTTACCGGATCCGGCCCCCCTTAATGCTGGATCCGCGTATCCGCGTTTCGGAACCGGATCTGGATCCGGATCCGCCCAGAAACAGCTAGGATCCACCAGCAAGACGCTTCCATTTGCATCAGAAACGGATCCTTGTTTTTGGAAACGCATCTCGATTTTTGTCGACCCCACACACGCAGATCCGAAAGGGTTTTTCAGTCTAATTTTAAGTTTATTCAAAAAATTCGCAAATTTGATAAGGTTGGTTGTGGTTATTCTTGAGTCTAAGTTTTAAATAATAGAGTGATTATTATAATATAATAAATAAGTTGATATTATATGCAGTAGTTATTCGTGTTTTTTTTGTAAGTTTTAAACGATAAAATGATGATTATAATATAATATATAGAAATTTAGCAAACAATATTCATCTTGGTAAAATAATAATTAATATTGTATATATGTGTTAATACATCAATATATAATATATACTTTTCTTTACACGTAGTATGGCAATCCTTTGCTAAAACTATCTCCTTAGACTTTTTGTTAAGATCATAAAATTTATTTTCTTTACACGTAGTATGACAATCCTTTGCTAAAACTATCTCCTTAGACTTTTTGTTAAGATCATGAAATTTCTTTTAATGAATCATTTACTGAATATAAGAAGTAGCCCTAAAGAATATTTGATAATGAAAAATAAGTATTTACACAATATCCTAAGTTCTAACAACAAAGGGAGGAGAGAAGATGACAAGGAAACAAAATAATTTCTAAAATATATTTTTCATATAACAGTATATTATTTTATAAAATAATAAAAATTATCTTAGATGATATAGTTACAATTTTTTAAAACATAAAATAATACAATATTAATGTACATTTTATTTGTATAATTTATTATTAAAATCTTTGTTTTCAAATGTTTATCAATATATAAGTTACTAGCAAATTAGTTTGGCTATAGGCACTCAATTTAGTATTTACTATTATCCTTTTTATATGAGATGATGCATCATGATTTCAGTCTACAGATTTACAAATGATTTAATGATTTCGGTTCTAATGTTGTGATTCATGAATAGTTTTGATTCTTAACTTTGAATATATTTTTTGTACGTGGCGTTTCCCCGCCGTATCTGGATCCTGGCTTTTCGAAAATCTAGTGGATCTGTATCTGGATCCGGATCCGTATCCGTTTCCTGGTAACTTAGAGTACAGGGATTTGGAACAGTGGTATTCCGGATGGAGTCAGGTGATGTTTTGCAAGTGGCAAATGTGCTATGGGTGCCAGGTGTGTGTTCTCAGACTCAGCAAGTGAGGAGAAGGGCTATGCAACTCTTGTTCCGAGATGGACAAGTATCTAGCTCAGACACAGCAATGGTCTTGGAGTTAGAGAGAGCAACGTGTATAGGCAAAAGGGCCGGCCTATGCGAGCCATGACTAGCAGTAGCAGAGTGACAGTTGACAGGGAGCAGGTAGCTCTGGAGGTTGTGTAGGCTCTGTTATCCCCCACTTTTAGGGATAACTAGGAGATCATGTCTCGAGGCCCACATGTCCTAAACATGAGTACCGAGAGCCAGATAGACTTTTAGCATGGCCCTGGAGGGCCCATCTTTTCTCCCTTTCAGCGCCTCTACTTTGCCAGCAGCAACAACATCCATCACCATCGGCTTGGTCTTGTGTCAAAAATGGTTCTTGCTCCATGAGGTAACGAGTCCAGGTATCATGGTATGTGTCACTCTGATCCTCAAAACCTTTGAATATGTGCATTTAATTCCTTTTGTTTCTAACGAATGCTTAGATCTTATACTTGCCCACTTGACCATATCTGGGGGGAATGACAGGATGCCCTAGTAAGCCTGTATCCGTAAGTTTTGGTTTGCCACTAGGGGGATTACTGAAGAGTCATCGTCCGCTCAAGTCATAGCATCACTTTTTCATCTTGCATCCTGCTCATCTATCCCATTACACTTGTCCGGGCACTGGGTTGACCTATCATTTGAGGGTTGCACCTTACCTTGTGGAAAGAAAGGGCTAAAGGCCCAGAAGGTAAAAGCAAGCTGGCAAAAGATAAAAGCCTAAAAAATAAAACCTCGAGATGCTTCGCCCAGGGATCCCCGAGAAAGCAGTAAAAGGCTTCTCAGCAAGAAACAAGAGGGACCCGAATAAAATAATAAAACAAGACCTAGTCAAAGGATAGGGGGTCTCATCACAAGCCAGCCTATTAGGTCCATGGGTATCTAGCAGTATGACACTACTAGCAATTGAGTACCACGCCAGGGTAGTGACTCTTGGTTGCATGGTCGAGAGAAAGGGGGTCTCATCATGAGCCAGCCTTCTCATTTCTATGAAAGTACTTGTGGGTAACGCTACCACCACTGGTCACCACGCCAGGGCAGTGTCCGTTGATTAGCTTCTTGAAGAAAAAGCAATAAGAATAAAAAATAAAAGGCATGAATTGGGCTTGGAAAAAATTGCATCCAGGACAGGTGCAGCTCGCCTTCTACAAAGGCACCCACAGGTAAAACTTTGTATTCCCCTGCTTCACTGCACCCATTGTCAGGACA
>SNQJ01S0199306.1:0-17086 GCA_010110895.2 Picea sitchensis
TATTTGCATTAACATTGTTCATTGGTTTATTCAATCCATTCAAGTTTTTAAGAAGTTTTCTTTGCAAAGTAACTAAAGAGATTTTCGCTACATTATCTCTTACGTGAGACAAAAAGCAGGATAGATGATAATATGACATTTTCTTATGGAAGAATTATTTTGTTAATATTGTCTTTTCTACATCACTTGACTTAAAAAAATTTAAGATTTGAGGTTTCTCATTAAGTTGTTGTTGAATAAGATTGTGTCTTCAAAAAAAAATTTAGCTTGTAATCCAAACTAGTTGGACAATTGGCCACATGTAAGTTTGGCTTTCTCACTATCTGTGATAGTTGTTTAAACACCTTATCTTGCATCTCTAGCTTCATCCCCTTGCTAGTTATTCAAAAGAAAATAAACAGAACTAGTCAGAAATAAATATCTATGTTTGTTTATCAAACATAAAATACTACCATATCAAGAGAGAAGGTTGAGTTCTTAGCCAATATTGCATGCCTGTAACTTGAAACCACAGCTGTCTACAACATGAGAAAGTGCATCTCTGTATTTTTCAATAGTGTTGTAGTCATATCGTGGTTTCTCTTCATGGTTTTCTAGGACTTTGGCATATTTTCCAATTTTTCCTTGCATCCCCCAAACCTCAGTAGGCATGACATCGTAAAACACTAGAATAATCATATCCTATTACTCCAACATAAGTAGAAATTCATCTAAGCACCAATTTGATTCAACATATCTGGGAGAGAAGGTTTCCACGTGGATTGAGGCAGTTCCAATAGCTTGTTTTATTTAAGAAGAAAAATTGCATCCCTATTGCAACTCGTCTTGATTTAGAAGGGAAAGAGAAAAAAAACAAGAAGAGTGGTTGAGGCACAACTTTAACACTCAAACCATAATCTCATATATTTCATTAACACATAAAAACTATTTATTATGTATGTGAGTGAATTCTATTCATTTATTTTGATAATAGATCAACGTCTCACTTTTTACCTTATCTGCATCCACCAAACAAACTTATCACTATCGACCTTGTTTTATTCTTACAATTATATTCATGTTGTAGATAGATCTATTTCTCAATTATATCTCAACCTTATCCTTATCCTTACTAATCTGAAGTGGATCCTTTCCAAAAAAAACTCTTTGTAAACTTTGTAATAAGCATTTAATTGTCTTTCAAAAAGTTGAGAAAATGTTCAAAATTCCCTTGGAAGTTGAAATGAACCATTGTGATGGTTAGTCTTCCAAGGCATCCCATTACAAATGAAGATTATGATGAAGAAGAGCATTGAATGGAACATAGAGAGGAGGAAAGGAAGAAGGGTAGTTGTAGAGATGAAAACTCAAAGGAGCAATTGTTTTGATGATAGGAGAAGGAGAAGACATTGAGTTTGTCCCACGATAAGTGAATATTTTTTTGAGCCATGGCCACCTATAAATTTCCTACTTGTGAGCAACAATACACTAAATTTGTGTATATCTCACCCTCTTGTAATAAAATTCCTCTTAATAAAATCTTAATCGAATCTAATTTTCCCATTTGCGATTTCCATGAAAAAAAAGTATGTGTCTATTATGCATTTGAATTCTATTCTCTATCGTGTTTACTTGTTGTGTTCTTGTTCAATGGTTGTTTGAATTGGGAATACTACTTAGTTTATTGATTGTAAGTAAATGCTACATACATTATATCAATTGGATACCAAACATTAGTGCTTTGTGTAATTATAAGCTACAACCAACATAACCTTTGGTTGTGTGTAAACTATGCGTACAACCCAAATCTTCTTTACGCCCTCAATTCAAAGCACAATGATAACACTTGCAAATATTTATGTATGAGCATATTATATTACATATTTAATATTTTATGGTTGTTGAGAGTTTGTGCATCTTGTTTATTAATCAGAGGATGTGATTGGACAAAAGTATTGGGAGTAGAGTTCTAGGTTTGCATATCTAATATATGAAGTTTGTATTTAATTGGTCTAGGGTAGCCAAGTAATGTAAAAGAAATCTAAATAGGGCACAATAAACCTAAACTTAGCTTGTTGAAGATTGCAAAGATATTACAATTCAGTAGTAAGCATATGTGTTGATGAAATGAAAAGACCATAAACCTACCCTTTACAGATCACTTACATCTATAGCCATGTTTTAGATAGATATATTTCTCAATTATCTCCAACACTCCCCTTTAATTGAGAAATTCATACAATACCTAGCATATTGAGCTACAAATAAAAAAATTGGGTTTTTCTCAAAGGATTAGTGAAAATATTAGTAGAATTATCATTTGGACTACAATACAACAAATCAATTCCATTTGACTATATATTTTCTCTTACAAGGTGATACTAGATTTCAATGTGTTTTGACTTTGCATGGTAACTGGATTGTTGGAAAACTTTATTGAACTTTGATTATATACTTTAATTGATGTATATTGTTCTTTCTTTTCTCCCATATCTTCAAGAATGTACCTAAGCCATTAAGTTTCACATGTAGCACTGCATAATGCTTTGTATTAAGCTTCAATAGAGGACAATGAAACAATTGATTGTTTCTTGTTGTTCCATGACACAATATACATGATCATATGGTGAATGTGAATCTAGTAGTGTAATTTTCATCATTTGGATTACCTATCCAATCAGAGTATGAATAACCTATTAAATCAATTGTTACAATGCACATGAATGAAGATTAGTGTGGAATACATTTCATTAATATGATACACGTATAAATACATGATCTTGACCTTTGGATTCATCTTCCAAGAGGTTTGTTGGAATCCCGATGACAATTCCTATTCACTTGAATTTTCATATACCTTCTCAAGTGAAGAATAGCATAACCCTAATGGATTAGGTTTCCAACATTTCCCCCCTTAATCTGAAGGGGTGTATGAGATTCCATGGAGAGAGATGAAATATAGAAGTGTATAGTTGTGAATGGTTGAATGTGCTCTCTAAATTTGGTGGTTTTTGGATGACCACAAACCAAATGTTAGTAGAAGTTGATGTCTTCTACTAAATGGTGGTTTAAAGAAGACCACAAACCAAATCATGCTGATGGAATATATCTCTAACTTTGGCTTGCTTGTTCTTTCTCGATTGATAGGGGTTTGAAACTTGAAGCCTCTAATAAATATTCAAATAATTAGTATATTCAATACCATAATCAAGAGTTCCCTTTCCTTAGAAAAGTACTCTATTAGCATCTTTCTAGTGACTCTCATGTGACCTAGTGATAGATTGGCTAAGTATATTCATTAAATATGCAATATATAGTCTTGTTGTGGTTAAGTAGTTCAAGATTCCCACCAATTGTTTGTAAAAAGTGGGCCATCAACTTCTTTTGTACCATCATATATGTAAATTTTGACATTATGTTCCAATGGAGATGAAATTGGTTTACACTCATGCATGTTGATTTTTTTAATAATTTCCTATGTATACTTTCTTTGAGTTATCAAAATATTTACATTCTACCTCCACATTTCAATGCCAAAATAATCATTCATTTGACCAACATCTATCATATCAAATTATTGAGATGTATGAAGTTTGATTTCTTCAATCAAACCTCTAACACTACCTATTATGATCAAATCATCTACATATAAGTAAATCAATGAAATATTCCCTCACTCATCTTTCTTGATGGATATATTTGGGTCACTTTGACTTTTAAAAAATCCATTGTGAAGGAACAAGTTATCAATTTTGACATATCATGATCTTGGAGCTTGTTTAAGACCATATAGTGCTTTATTTAACCTGCATACAAGATGTTTTGTTCCTTTCTTTACAAAACCATATGGCTGAATGAGATACACCTCTTGTTTTAATTCACCATTCAAAAATCATGATTTAACATCCATCTAGGATATGTCCCAATTATACTTTGTTGCAAGTGCTATTAACAACCTAATGGTACTCATTTTAGCTACAAGTGCAAAGGCTTATTCATAATCTACGCCTTTCATTTGGGAGTAACCTTTTGCAACTAACATTGCTTTGAATTTGTTTAACCTACCATCAAAATCAAATTTTGACTTGAAAACCCATTTTGAACCTGTAGTAACTTTATCTTCTATCAACTCAGTAAGTTACCAAGTGTTGTAACCTAAGGGAAAGTAATGAGTGTTACCAGTAGAACCTTACATAGCCATTATAGAGATGCATACACACAGACATATAGACATGCGTAAGTAATGAGAGCCCAAAGAAGAGTATTTTTATTATATGATAGACAGTACAACACAATTACATATATCCTCTCCCATAAAGATATATGATCCTTCGTGTGATTATCTATTATACCTCTAACAAGCAGTTGTAACAGCTTAATTGTTTGGGTCGGTCGATTAGCAGAGATTCCGACCGACTTCTACTTCTAACTGGATTGGTCGACCGAAAAGTCTAAGTAGACCATTGGGTCTAGTCGACAGGGTCCACTAGCCCCTACAACATCTCCCCCCACCTCAATTCCTTGCTAGTCCCAAGCAAGAGGAGGGTTTTACAAAATATTTTTTTCTTATATTTTTATTTACAAAATTACAATAGATGAAGAAGTATAGATGGAGAAATAGAGAGAAGTATGTAAGAAGAAGAGACGAGATCTTTATTCGGTCGGTAGACTCAAGGTTCTAATTCTTACTGAGTTGTTGTGCCTGGAGTTCCACTGTTATCTTCATCGATTGCCCTGCTCTTTTCTCTTTTTGTGTTGACCTTGAAGGTTGTCTGAATAATACTGGGAGATGAATTCTTTATTCTCTAGATGAAGTCGCACCAAGTGTTGATTTCCTGTTGAGCCTCACCATTTAGAATATTTGACTGGGTGATCACATCGACTTTCTATGCTAAAGTTGTTGTGTGAGAGGTGTCTGATTATTAATCCAATTGTTGCTCTATATGCTACATTCTCTCGATTAATTGGATCAGGAGAATGGTTGCCTAATATGTTTCTAGCTGCACTTTGTGTCCCTCTTTCTGTCATTCTTTCTCCTACTATGATAATTGTTGTTCAACTGGTTTTTCTTTTTCCAACTGAACGTTAAGGGATTCTTTTACTTTTTTATCTGTGGTCGATTTCCTTGATCGTTCTATATTGTCAACTGCAATCCTTTGTACCCGACATTTATTGAATGCTTCTGCAAAGTGATTCGATCGATCGTTTACCACTGAGTTGAGTGTGTTGGCTTCTTTGTTTAATTTGTGAACATGTTGCATGACACTTTTCAAATTTCGTTGATCTGCTTCTAATACTGTATTTATTTGTTCTTGGGTTTTTCGGCCTTCTTTAAGTACTAAGTCACATTGTTGCTCGACTTATTATTTTTCTTTCTTTAGTACCTCTACTTGTTGTTGTTAAATTGCACTTTCGATCATTTTGTTGATCAGTTCCTTGAAGTCGTCTAAGGGGTTATGTACCTATGATATCTGCTCTATCCCTTCATGCAGATTGACTTCTTCTCTGCATTCTTTCAAGATATTCCTTTGTTCTTTTTTTAGTCATTCGACATGAATTCCTTCTTTCAACACCTTCTTCCATCTTCTTGATGATTCTTTGGAGATGGCTCCATGTAAGTCGAACAATTTTTTTCTAGAGATGGTGGTTGGCTCGAATGAGGTTTCAACCGATGATCCTGGTGGATTCATCCTTCCAGTCGTTTTGATGGTGATAATGGATGACTTCCTTTTCTTTTTTTTATCTGTAGACTTAAGTGTTTCACCATATTTTGTGATTGTTTGTTTTGTTGTCGGGATGCTTTGTTCGCTTGATTCATTTTTTTCTTCTTCCTTGTGCTAGGTGTTTTGTTCGTTCATCTTTTCTTTGTCCCAAATATCTAGATTTTCTACATTAATCTACTCAGTGTCTGTGGGATCTATCTCTGGTAAACGTTTTTCATTATGTAGTTTTTCGACATTCTCCTCTTGAGTGATTGGAGTGTCTTTTTCTTTCCCCGCATCCTTATTAGTTTTGTTAATCCCGACCTGACGTGTTTCAACTGAGCGGACGACTTCTTCTTCCTGATATGATGCTTCAAACAGATGGGTTTCCTATTGTTGTATTGGGATGGTTGGTTCATTGACTTGTATTGCTTCTTCTGATTGTTGTACCATTTTTGTGTCGATTTATTCTACTGACTCCTGCTGCTCCATGTTGATAGTTTCTATCTCGACATCATTTGTCTCGACTGGTTGATCTGATTTTGTGGCTTCATACGATTCGTTGATAATGATTTGCCTCTTATTTTTCTTTGCAGATACTTCTTCTATGACCGGGACTGGTTCTGCAAGGGTGACTCCCTGTTGAGATCGATTGTTGCATTAGGTGTTCTTTTCTTACTTGTTGTTACTTTCAATCTTAATTCCCATTATGTCATGTTCACTGTAAATTTCACGGGGCTGACAAAACTAGTGGTGCTCTCCAGATTCTTCTACCTCTTTTCCCCCTTTTGTTTCAATTTGTCTGAGAGAACTCTTTATGTTCTTTTCTTTTTGGAAAACCCCCTTCATTTGAGTCTCGATAGAGGAACTATAGATCTTCTTCATGGTATCAATTTCTTGTCGAGTTTTCTTTAACTTGAAAGGGATATTAGAAGTAATACTTGTCATTTTTTATTTAATGATTGGGTCATTGAAGTCGATGCCCTCGTTCGACTGGAAAATTTCTCTCCATATCTCCTCTGTGTCGATCTCTAATGCTTCTTCTTCGACAACTTTCTTCCCTTTGTTATTTTTATTCAATTGTTTTATTTTTCCTAGAGAAGGATTTGGAAGGATGATTTCCAAAGCTTCTAAGTGTTCGACAAATGGAACTGTATAGAGGGAAGATTCTCTTTCTTCCTCTTTCCCTCCATCGATCAATGGCAACAAAAGAGGCATCCTTGTTTTTTGTGCCTTCGGTAGAATTTCTAGGTTTTAATTGATTTTTCTTTCCAACTCTGCAAAGATTTCCTCTACTATTGGTTGGTAATGTAATTTGTTTGGTTCAAGTGTCGACGTGACTCCACAACAAAGACTTGTGCAGTCGAGTTCAAGCTGAAAGTGGCAGGGTGATGGAAGAGCTTAATGGATGTTTTGCTCAACTCACCATCTGTGGGAGCTATATTTCATTCTGACGACCCATAACCGGAACATCTCTTTTGGTGGAAGTGAGTTAGAAGTACCTGTTTGATTTAAAGAGAACATTTTGTATCTTTCCATTGTCGAGGTCTTATTGGTTGTGAATATTGCTTCTCCTACATGCCCATATTATTCCATTGTTATCCAGATTAACAATGATGGAAACTCAATGGCTCTTCCTGAGTCTTGAACTTCTTTACAGTTGGTTCTGATCATGTCATTCAAATTTTCTACCTAGTTGAACCTTTCTAAGTTTTGATACACTTGATTTATTGCTTTGACCTTTGTCATTTTTACATCGAATGCCCAACCAGATGGTGTGAAACATAAGGAAATTATGATGGAATCCCAAAAATATTTTTAGTCAGTGATTTTGTTGATCAACAATCCCTTAGAGTTTTTTGTTGTCGTTGATCCTATTAAGAACTGCATCCAGTCATTAAGATTGGTCAATTTGGGTACTTTAGCTCCTGCCCTTGGAATTCCCAAAATCTGGTAGAGGAGTCTGTCGGTTATTGCAATGGATTCATTTAACCATAGGTATCCCTGATAATACTGACTAATAATGAATTTTTTCGCTTCTTCTTTCCAACGACCCATGTCGACTACTTGCGGGGTGCCCAGGATATGTCGTATTCTTTTATTTTCTAGGAATTCAGTTGATGCTTTCCAACTTCCTTCCTCCATTGCCCACTCTGTAAATTTTAACCAATGAATTCTCCAGTTTTCTTCCTCCATCTTTGCGAGCCAAGTATTTTGCATCCAAATTTCCAATGGCATCGTGGTGGTTCTGTCAAAAAATTACGTCGTTCTCGAATCTTCGGTTGTGCTCTCAACTTGACCTCTCATCCTCTACATTTGGTGATTCTGGTTATTAGTTTATGGTAGTGTTGGCGGGTTTACGATTTAAGTCATCTACTCATTTTGCACAACAGTTAACTATGGAGGTGAGAACAATAGTGAGGAAAAATCATATGCTTCTTCCAAATTTATAGATGGTGGTGAAAACATAGGGTTTAATGCATCCAGCTATCCTCGTATGGTGTGCTCTCCTATCATAAAGATTGGTGGTACAAGTGGGTCGAACGAGTGGACATTTAAATTGTTATTGGGTTGGTATTCGTTTACATCCCGTCGGCTATTAAATGCAAGATATTATTGTTGAATGTTGTGCATATCATTATATCCAGCAGTTCTATGGGTAGTTGTACAATGGTCTTTTCCATTATTAAAGCATACGTCGGCTTTTACCTGTCCCAGATTTAATGCTCCATCTCTGTCGACATCGGTGTTTTCTTGGTCGACATTGTCTTGGACCCAACTGAAGAGGTTCCCTCTGTCTATACGTGGTCGATACGTAACCCGACCGACTAGACTTCTTGAGCCATCTATATTACTTGTCTGACTTAATCTATGTTGATGATGGCTTGTTTTTTTGTTTATTTTGTTGAATTTTGCTGAGTCGAGTTGATGTCGTCTTTTGTCATGCCAATCATAATTTCTTGATTTATGTTCATATGATCTTTGCTTGCATGTACCAATATTGCCTAAACCATGCTTGCTCACTCCTGGACTGGTTCTTTCACTGGATTCTTTTCTTATGAGTATTTTTCTTAAGTCGGTCAAAGGTGTAGAACGTCGAGAATATCTTCAGCTATCTTGTCTCGGGCTTGAACATGGGATACTTTCTCTCTCCATTTTATTGTTTCTTTTCCTTTAGTGTTATTTCTACATCTTAAATACTTTAACTTTTCAGTTTTTTACCTGAATTTTCTAACTGTCGTTTTTTTTCTTTTTTTTTAAGCAAGGATTTTTTTTTATAAGTTTGATTAGTTATTTTAGTCGATTCATGTTGGCAACTCCTTGCTAAATTTTTATAACAGGGTTTTGTTTTCTTCTATACTTCATATTTCTTTAAATGGGATCCATTAATTAGTTTCTTAAATGGATTCCCCAATAAATTTATGACTTGGACCGCTCTAGTCAGTCGAATGTCTTCCATCACATAAGGCCCCAGCCATGTTGTTTCCAATTTTTTGGGTTTTCCTTTTATACGACTATCATATAGTAAGACTAAGTATCCCTCTTTTATATCCTTTTCTTGAAGTGACGATCATGCCACACTTTTTTTTTGTTGTTTATGAACTTCTTGATGATGAATCTCGATTAACCTCTCTTCCTCCAGTTTGTTTAGTTGGTATGGTCTGTCATTCATGTTTTGGCCTTCGTCAATTTTTTCTATAACTGCAACCTTGTTGGAATTAGTCCAAAATTGTAGCGGAATTACAACTTTCTCATTGTAGACTAGATTGAATGGTGTATGTCTAGTAAATCATTTGAATGTTGATCTATATGCTCAGAGGATTGCAAGATTCTTATCATCCCAATCATCATTATTTATACCATGTATTTCGGTAAGTCCCTTGTTTTTTTTTTTTTAAATGCTTCAACTACTTTGTTTTCTTGTGGGTAGTAGGTTGTCGTTTTTCTATGGTTGAATAAGAATTTTTCCAGTAAAACTTTAATTGTTTCATTTACAAAGTGAGTTCCATGGTCGTTGATTAGTGTTAGAGGGAAACCAAATCTTGTGATGATGTTCTTGTAGATGAACTTAGTTGCTACTTATTTGGTACAATATTCGACCGGCTCAACTTCTTCCCATTTAGTCACATACTCGACCACAATGATTATGTATTTAGCACCAATTCTCCTTTCCCTCTATGTAAATGGCCTAACGAAGTTGATGGCCCAGATTTCGAAAGAACGATTAGGGTTTATTGAACTTAGTGGCATTTCATTTTTCCACAAGGGTCATCCCAGTATATGACAATTATCACATTTTTTAACTTGATCTCAACAGTCTTTATGTATAGTCGACCACCACATGCCTTATTGTAATATCTTCCTAGTTGTTGCGTCGGCCTGGAAATGTCCTCCAGCTTCTCCTCCATGGGATTCGTTGATGATATCCTCTCGTTCATTTCATGGCATGCATCTTCTTAGCACATCGTCCATTCCCATTTTGTATAAGTATCCATTAATTATTGTGAATGGTGCAGCTTGCATGGATGGAGTTTTATTTTTGTTTGTCGGGAGGTCCTCTAGAGCTTTTCCTTCTTCTAAGAAAGTGGCAATGTCTTCTAAATCCTTTGGTGCAGCTTCTACTCTAAATAAGTGTGCATATGGGAGGTCATCATCTATGCCTATCTAATATTCTCATGTTTCTAGTCATGACAGGTGATCAGGTTGAACGTTCTTTTTCCCTGGTCGAATGATTACGTCAAATTCAAATTCTTGAAATAATAGTAACCACCGACGGATATTTCCTTGATGGACTGGTTTATTGACTAAGTATTTCAATGCTTTATGGTATGTAAAAAATGTAAAAGGGTTTGCCAATAAATAACAACGGAACTTTTGTATTGCAAAAATCATTGATAAGGCTTCCCATTCTATGGTCGAATAGTTTCTTTCTTCTTTTTTCATCTTTTGAATTGCATATGAATTTGGGTGATCCATTGTGTCATCGTATGGTTGAGATAGAATCGACCCAACAACTACGTTCGATGCATCGACATGGACATGAAAATTTCTCGACCAGTCTTGAAATTTGAGAATAGGCACTTTGACCAAATTCTTCTTTATAAATTTGAAGGATTCTTGCCAGTCTTGGATTCATTTGAAGTCAACATCTTTTTGTAGAAGCTCATCCATTGGGAAGGTGATGTATGAGTAGTGGCGTATAAACTTCTTGTAGTAGCCAATATAACCCAATAAAATTTTGATATTTTTTATTTACGGGGTTTTGGATCAAGGATAATCTTTATTTTAGTTATATCGACCTTCACTCCATATTTACATACCACGTGTCCTAGAAAGATTCCAATAGGTGTGGTGAATATGCATTTTTTTATGTTAAGTGATAGTTGAATCCGTTTGCAACGTTCTAACATAAGCCAGAGCCATTTTATGTGATTTCTGAGTAGAATATAGATTGTCCAATCGTCGAAGTATATCACCATGGTTTTGTAGATGTACTCTTGGAATGCTTTGACCATTATTCTTGAAAAAAATGTTGGTGCGTTCTTTATTCTGAATGGCATGACTATGTAGGAAAAAGATCCAAACTCTGATATGAAATTTGTTTTTTCCTAATCTTATTTTGCTATTGGCACCTGGTTGTATCTTGAAAATACATCAATAAATGAATAACATTCATGAACAATGACTTCATTTATGATTTCATCAGCAAAATGGGTAGGGAACGGATCTGTCACAGTCTATTTGTTTAGTCCCCAAAAGTCGACACAAATTCTTAACTTCTTTGGATCATGCTTCTTTGGTTGTACCACCACCGGACTCGATCATTCTGTTTTGTCGATGGGATAAATAATTCCTGCTTGTAACATTCCTTTGATATCCTTTTGAACAATCAATTTGTACTTATGTGTTAAATTGTATGGTCACTTTTTAATTGGTTTTTCCCCTTGGATCAGTTTGATATTCATTTCACCCATTTCCTCTATAAGTCCTTTCAGGTCCTTGTAGTCGCGTGCAAAAACATCTTGGTATTCTTTTAATAGACTGACAATGTCATTTGTTTTCTTATCAGACCAATAATCACCTACTCTCACCATTTCTGATCAGACATCATTTTATATGTCGAATTCTTTCATTCTTATTTCTGCGTCCATCCATTCTGGTGGCTTTGCTTCATCGAGATGGTGTTCTCCTTATTCAATTTTCGTAAAGATTTTTGGTAATTCAAGTTGTTATGGGTCCTCTTTGTGTTTTGTGGCTATGCTTAATATTGATTTCACATCATTATGTAATGTTGGATGTTCTTTCTTCCATTAGAAGCTCTGTCCTAGCCATTTTGTGTTCTCCATATCAATCCTCCAAGCAGTCGAGATTTCCTTGTTTTCTATCAACACAAAGTTGCATGTCGATGTTGATCCTTCATTGATTGCCATAGTTGATTTTTATTTTTGTTGAGTTGGTGAAGGACTTTCTAAAAATATTTTTATTTGGTTTGTTGAGTCTTTCAAGTGCTCCTCTACGGGACTAAATTCGAAGTCTTGAACAAAATTTGTTTTGATTTCGACCCATTTGGAGGTGTGACCGCATGCTTCTTCAATTTTGTACCATTTGCTTGGTATTTTGTCTAATGTACTTGGGAACATATGGGACCATACCATTTCATCCTTATATCCAATTCTTCATCATTCTCTTTCACAATGTTGGATATGCTATGCTGGATCATAGCCAAGTTTAAATGTAGGAATATCTACATATTTGGATAGTTTCTTGTCGTCGAATATTTCAATGAAGTATGTTGACACAGTCGTCCATGTTTTTAATCGGGGGGGAATGTGTTTCCCACCATATTGCAGCCTGTCTTGTGAAAGTTTCCACGAGAATTTGTTTTCTTCCTTGCTTGCCTATGGATTTTTCTACCTCTTCCACATGAGTCGATGGGGTATGTCGTTCACTGTATCGCAAGGGGTTTCTTATCTGAATGTCTATCGGAATGAGAGTGGGAGTTTGTTGATATATTTTTTCATAAAATTTTGGTACAACCTCGATTGAATAACATGTATTAAGATGTTTCTTTGGAATAACTTTGATAGACCAACAATCTTTTTCATGTTCTTCATAGTTCTCTATTTTCCTTTTGTATAGGGCAGAGTCGGAATTATGTCCAACTGACATGGGAGATTCTCTCAAAATTCTCCTTCTATGGTCGGTTCTATATTTTTGTTCATTATTTATCTAGTATAAACATATGGCTTCTTGATATTCATTCCATGAATCCATCCATGGTTTTCCTTCCTTTGGATCCAGGGGAATACTTATTTTTCTCCCACTTCCTTTTAATTTGATTATATCTCTTTAAAGGGAGATAGTTTCTTCCATTCGTCGACCCCATGGTCAACTAACAAGAGTCGAATATGTTGGCATTCCTTTGACAAGGTCGATCACCTCAAAGTCGATCGAAGTCGGTATTCCCATAATTTGCATATCTAGATTTCTCAGTATTCCAATTGGTTTTATTAATCTTTGATCAGTTAACTTAAGATAATTCAATGTGGGTGCTATGTTTGTTTGGCCCATTCGTATCCATGTTTCTCTTGGTAAAATATGAACCTGCGAACCAAAATTGACTACCACATGATTGACCATCATTCCTTCAATTTCCAAGTCGACTCGTGGATCATAATCTTTGCTTTTGTAAGAGAGGTGATTTTCATCCTTGGTTGGTTTCTAACCATCTTTGTATTCTCACATTATGTTGAGTAGTTCCAATAGCCTACCTATCGACTATTTTTCTTTGAGTAGTTGCAAAAATTCTTGGATGATGTCCTCATCTCGACTTCCTGTATTTTTTTGATCTTATGTTGCATTCCTAAAGAATTTAAGAGCTTCTCTCATTATTTACTCTTCATTATCTGGGTTTGGAAAGTTGTTAGCCTTTTTTCTTTGATAGTTTTGTGGTGGAGTATGGATGTCGCGTCCCACACCTAACCTTGTAACAATATGTAGATTCTTAGATTTCCTTACATCTTGTTTAGATACTGTGTGTAGTGGGTTCACGGTCTTTCTAGGTATAATTTTTTCGAGGACTATCAGGTAGTCTTCTAGAGAGTGATCTCCAATGCCACATATGTTGTAGAACTTCGAATCAATCCTGTATTTTATAGGACAGTCTATGTTGTCGTGATCATTTTTCTAGCAATTAGCACAATATGGGCTCCCACAACCTCGACCTTGACCACCAAATCCGCGTCGACCTCCTCGACCTTGACCACGACCATCGAAATAATCATCTCTTCGGCCATAGTTGTTTGTTTGGTAGGTGGTTTATGTGTAATAGATGATTCATATATTATTCTTATTTCTCACATTTAGGTGGAATTCTGAAGTTCGATGATCTGGAGCTTCACATATGTGGCACCACTTTGTGTTTTTTATATTGTGTGGGCAATCTTGTGTGTTATGATCAGTTAAGAATTCACATATGTTACAATATTTTTGGGCTTGTACTCATTGGACATATTTCGTTTGCATGCACTCAGTTAAGGGAAAATTATCTTTTGTGTGTCTGGCCCCAGTGCATGTGGTGAACCATATTTCATTGTGTCGAATGGTTAGACTTTTGATATTTTGTTGCAAATGTTCTATCTTTTCCTCAAGTATTTTCATCGTCGATGGGATATCATCATATGACTTGACTCATTGTTCCTTTTGTAACACGTCTTCACAGTTGGTTATATCGTATAGGCATAACAAAGATCTGATTCTTGCTAGTAGCCCAACTACATACCACTGGACTAGCAGATTTTGATCGATCTTTGACGAGATTTGACTCAAGAGGTCTTTAAATATTTTGGAATATTCTCTTATCGAATCACTTGGTCTTTGCATAATTTCTTTTATCTTTCATGCTACTAGATGTGTGATGTCTTGGATTTTAAAGAATGTTAGAAAACTATTATTTATTTCTTCTTTTGAACGAGATTTCTTTTCGGTGTAGTTCATGAACCAGGTTAAGGCGCAATGGTGCAATGAAACTCTGAGTTGCGCCATATGATTATATTCATCTGTAATATTAGTTACTTCCCAAAAAATTTCACATACAAACCAATGACATTTTGGGTCTTCTTCACCTTCATAGACGGGGATATGATTGAGTCCCATTTTGAATTTCTTGTTGGGAACACTTGATTTTCTTGGTGGTTGAATTAATATTTCTTTTGACTGAGCTGATGAATCTTCTGTACAAGTTTTGTTCACTTCTGATGAAGGATGATACTCAAGGAATAGTTGTTTCTTATTGAGTACGGAATATGCATCCTTAGTTTGGGAACTTTGATTTTTGTATTTGACCAATTGTCATTCCAATGTTTGTGTCATTTCCAGATTATAGTTAATTTATTCTCTTGATATTAAATGTGGCAGGGGGGTTGATTCGGTGAGGTATTTGATTTGAATAATCATATTGTCGACTTCATTTCATTTAGGCTCAACAATCAATGTGTCTCGTAGGTTTCCCAGGTTGTCCATTCTGTACCATAATAATGTCGATTGGTTGTCGATATTTATCCTTTGTTGAAGAAATTATCTTATCCTTGGACTGGTTTTTGGTGCGGGATACATACGTAAAGTTGGTCATGATTCTTCGCAGTCCATACTTTTCGGTACATTGATCGGTTGATGGAGGTTCAACTGTGTGTCGATGTATCTGTCGGGTGTCATTGTGATTTTTGTTATTGCTAACTCTGGTCGATCTCTGTCTGACTCAGACTACTCACACGCTCTGACTGGCTGACCCTCCCCTGGCATATTTCTATTCAACTTTTTATTGTTCTACTAGTTATGAATCTCTTCGTGTTTCTATTGTCTTTTGTCTCATTCTATTTTTTGGATATCTGCAGATTTCTTATGGGCTTGTTTTCCTCTCGAGGACATTTGGACTTGGGAAACACTACTTCTTGTTTTTCTAAAATATCACAATCTTGACCAACCCCCCATTTCCCACCTGAATTACTCTAATTCGGGTGCGTTGGCCATGTTTGTTTCTTCAAGAAGTAATCCCAGGCTTCTCTTGTATCTTTTCACTTTGCGTCAATAAATGCTTCCCACCTTTCATCTGTTTCTTGGAAGTTTTTGTTTGCTAACGATGTACCTAGTCTTGGTAGGTATTCAACGATATCACCCACTCCCTTGTCGAGAAGTAATTTGTGAAGAAGTGTTGGAACCATGCAGAAAAATCTGTCGAGCAATTTGGTGTAGAATGTTTATTTTATTCTATCTAGGGATGTCCAATCTTCAATGGTTTGTTCCGAAATATAATCTTCAATAATTCATTTGAGCCAGTCGTGCAGGTTTGTTCTTCCTCCGTTCATCAATTTCAGGCCTAACTTTTCATCAAGTGTCAATCTACACATCACCTAATATGTTGATGTGCTAAAACAATGCTTCTGGGATAGCTTCAACAAATCTTTTTTGCGTTTCTGAAAAGAACCATGATCTTGCTTCAGCTAGAGAGAGGTTATTCCTTCTTGCGTAGTTTCTGATGTAGTTTTCAATTTTGCGCTCCCACCACTCATGTATGTCTTGTTGAGTTAGAATTTATGTATTCTTATACATTCCCAAGTTCAGTACTACCGGCAACGGAACCAATGTTGTAATCTAGGGTAAATTAGAGAGTGGTACTAATAGAACCTTACATATCCATTATACATATGCATACATATATACATATAAACATACATAAGTAATTCGAGCCCAAAGAAGAGTCTTTTTATTATATGATAGAAAGTACAACACAATTACATATATCCTCTCCCATGAAGCTATCTAAGCCTTCATGTCCTTATCTATTTATACCTCTAACATGCAGTTGTAACTACTTAACTGCCTGGGTCGGTCGGTTAGCAAAGACTCTGACCAACTTCAACTTATAACTACATCGGTTGACCAATAAGTCTAAGTCAATCGTCGGGTCTAGTTGACCATATTGACTAGCCCCTAGAACACCAAGTATCATTTTTCACAATGGAATCATATTCTTCTTACATGATTGCATTCATCCATTATTTATATTTTTTTTCTTCTTCAAAATTTGAAGGTTCAACAACATGGGACATTAATGCATAGTCCTTATACCTTATTGGAGTCTTGATGTCCCGTTTTTATCTTCTTGGTATCATACTTCTTGATGGAGTTGCTTCATTAATTGGTGTCTTATTTTTTCATTTGATCATGAACAATTCGATGATCTTCATCTACATATTCTCACAGCATATCTTCAATACCTTTCTTGAATATGTTCCCCGATCCTTTTATATTTTTCATGATCATCATCTACATACTCATGAAAAATCACATCCCTTCTTGCAAACACTTGATGAGTAAGGATCATACAACTTATAGGATTTTTTATT
>SNQJ01S0199306.1:17096-27159 GCA_010110895.2 Picea sitchensis
CAACATGTACCATAAACAAGTGCATCAACCATGCACCAACCTGTACCAAACAACCTGTAATCAACCTATACCATAAACAAGTGCATCCAACCATGTACCAAGTATGTACCAATCATATGTCAACTACTCATCAACTATGAATCATCAATATGTACCAACATCATCAACTATACGCCTCATGTATGTGCCAACTCATCAACTACTTGTCTCAACCATGTACTCAACATGTACCTTAACCAAAATCCCTCATCAATTTCATCAGCCAAATCTGATTTGTAGCTCTGTAATAGACCTGGTGTATTTGATCACATTCCTGCAAACCTTCCTTAACTTTAACAGCAAGAGACTAGCATTTTCATCAAACTTTTCTTTAATCTCACATGCCTAGTTTTGGATTAGTCAACAACCCTAACTTGAAGTAATCATAACTTTGTACCTGTAATGTATAAATATCTGAAATTGATAAACAATGTTCTTCAGTGTGTTTAATGCAATTCCTCCAAGTGTCGCTACTTGGAACCTCTCAGAAAATGATTTATAGTAAAAATGGTATACCTTATTGAATTCTGGCTTATTCTAGAGAGCAACCTTGTAGAGAGTTCCCCGCACGAAATATTTGATGAATTGATCTGAAAATGTTACAAAGCATACTAAATACTGTACCCTAACCAACACATTTTGTCTCACTGAATTTGGATCTGTTATGAAGAAGTTATGATGTTTTTACCCGAAACACTTGTTTTTGACTAGTTTCGGGACTGGCCACAAACCCTATTTTCCACGGAGTGTAACTCCCAAAATACAATGACCCACGAGATGAATTTTTAACCATAGATACTTGGATATGTTTTATTAATGGCATAGAAATTTTATAGTCTGAATCATTATAGAAAAACATTTATATCGAAAATGGTGAGATCCCCTATAAATAACATACCTTAGAAAGCACCATCAAAAGAATTTATCCTTCCTTGCATTTCGGCCTTATTTTCTTCACCTTGTGTTGGCACAGGGGAAGACCCGAGGTTCACTCCAAGAGTGCACCAACAAGCCCTAGATACTGTCCCTTTTGGCAGCACCTGCGAAGCAGATGCAGTCTCACCCGAACCATCTAAGAGGGGGTTGCAGGACATGAATGTCTACAACCAGGGGAATATCAAGTGGATCTATCACAACAAAAATACATCATTCATATATCACTTATCAGTGAGGTCTATCCTGTGCAGCTATATATCTGATCTAACATAAGACTGAAAATAACAATATAACAATGACAGATATCCACGCATCAATCACACATACGACACAAAATATATGTGGTTCACCCTCTCTCCAGGGCTACGTCCACAGAACTATGCTTATGATTTATTAAGGTAAAGAATACAGTTCTTATCTGTGCTCTCAGCTAGCAGATCTTCTTTCTTCTCTCTCTTTCTCTTCCCTTTCCTATGCACCTAGCTGCAGGACTTGACCTTCGCACACAGCTGAAGATCTCACAATACAATCCTTCCCTCCACAATAGAGCTATAACAACAATATCATACCAATACTCAATGACCAACAACCTGACACAGGTCCTCTTGACATTTATTTATACATTAAAATCCCTCACCGACAGCCTTAGGTTGAAACCTAGGTGTCAAAACCCTATATACCAAAACCCTAGATGTCTAAAACCCTAGGTCAACTTGACCCTCTTTTTCCAGGCTTTGTCAGCATGTCTTTCCTTCTTCATCGCACAGTGCTCCAAAGCATCCAATGATGGATTTATCTTCTTGCTGAGTTTTCCACAATCCTTCTTCCTTGTTGATCTGTCATCCTTGATCTCCTCATCCAACGACTTGCTTTTCTGCACTTCGCTCCATCTTTCCTACTCTTTTGCTCACTTCGACTCAGTGATAGTTACTGTGTCTCCTGCGAAGCTCACTTTTTACCTTTCCTTCCTTGTTCTTCACTTCCTTCCATAACCAAGGGCCAACAGGCCCCCAAAACTCACCTGTGACTCATCTCGAGGCACTTCATATCTTATCCTCTTGTTTTACTTTGACTTTGGACTACACAGTGCAACCCTTGCTTTCTGCTTTATGTCTCCTTTCCATCCTTATGAAAAATATCTTTTCTATGTCTGGTACCCAGTTTCAACTGCACCTGGTACCTGGACCCTTTTCCTCATGCTTTTACTGAGAGTTGTGAGGCAGCTGGTTGTCATAGTACAACTGCAACCGACTCCCATTCACCAATCCTTCCTTCCAGTCTCCCTTCAATGTCTTCAGTTGCGCAACTCCTCCTTCTGTAACATAAGCAATCTCATATGGTTTGAGCCAATGCGTTCTGAACTTCCCAGGGTGTTTGATAAACTTACTATCATACACCAGTGCTAAATCACCTTGCTTGAATGTCTTCTTTTTTATGTGTCTGTCATGATAGTCCTTTTCTCATTTCTTCTGAACTTGCTGATGGAATCCTGCAATGAATCTGTCTCCTTCTAGTTCAACTAACTGTGCAAGCCTCTCGCGAACAGTGCCGGTATCATCCATGTTTGTAAATGAAACAATTCTTAGGCTTGGTACTAAGTATTCCATCGGGACAACAGCTTCAAGACCATAAACCAACTTTAAAGGGGTTTACATTGTTAATTTCTTGCAAGTGGTTCTATAAGCCCAGAGTACTGCTAGTACTCTTAAATCCTAGTCATCCCTGTTCACGCTGCAAATCTTTGTCAATGTTGTCTCCAAGATCTTATTGAATGCTTCAACCATTCTGTTTTCTTATGGATGGTAAGGTGTACTCTTCTGATGGTGGACTGCAAATTCTTCAGTCAGGGCTTCAACTGTCATATTGATGAAGTGTGTACCCTGATCACTCATAAGGATCTTAGGGCATCTAAACTTGGTTATTATGTCATCAAATATAAAACGCGCAACTATAGTTGCACTACAGTCCTTGATTTTTCTGGATTTAGCCCATCTGGTTAAGTATTATGTCTCAGTAATAATGTACCTTGCTCCTATGCGCTTTCCTAGTGGGTTTATAGGTCCCATGAAGTCAATGGCCCACTTTTCAAATGTCTGTAGGGTCATATGCGGTGCTAATGGCATTTCATCTCTTCGGAATGGTTTTTTTATTATTTGGCATACATCACATGCTCTGGCATACTCTTTAGCATCTCTGTGTAATGTAGGCTACCAAAGGCCAGCTCGCAGAACCTTCTGCATAGTTGCTTTCCCTACGTAATGTCCTCCTGCAATGCATTCATGAGCTTCTGTGAGGATCAGTGGTTGCTATGTCTCCATAAAACACCTCCTTAATATTTCATCCAGTCCCATTTTGTACATCTGTCCAACTATAAGTGAAAAGTCTGCAGCACACACCACTAGTTGTTTCTTCTGAGGAATTGTATACTCACTTGGAGCCATTCCTGTTGACAAAAACTGGACTATGTCTGCGAAATGGTCATCAATATTTCTAATGGAGAGCAGTTGTGCATCCGATAATGTATCCTCCAAACTGGTAGGTTCTTCATCATGTTCCAACCTTGATAAGTGTTCTGGGCCCTTGTTCATTCTTCCTGGCTTAACTATCATCTCAAAATCATATTCTTGAAATAGCAAAAGCCATCTGCATATTTTCCCTTCCAACAATGGCTCGTTGACTAGGTACTTCAATGTAGAGTAATCAATAAACATTTTAAAGTGTCCTCCCAACAAGTAGTGGTGGAATTTTTGTAGTGCATACACCATGGCTAGTCCCTCTCTCTCTATAGTGGTGTAATTAACTTCAACTGTGGATAACTTCCTGCTGAAAAATGCTAATGGATGATCAATGTCCCCTTCTCCAAGTTGTGTCAGTACTGCTCCTAATGAAATAGAAGATGCATCGACATGAACATGTAATTATTTTCTCCAATCTGGAAAAACCAGAATGGGCATTGTGACCATCTTCCGTTTCAGTGTGTCAAAGCTCTATTGACATTCATTTGTCCACTCATATTGGCAATCTTTCTTCAGCATCTTTCCCATTGGTGTTGTAATTTGGGCATATCCTTTGATAAATTTCATGTAATATCCAGTATGGCCCAGTGCAGTGCATAGTTGTTTGACTGAAGTAGGAGGTGGAAAATCAACTATAATTGCAATTTTAGATGGGTCAACCAGCAATCCCTGCTTGCATACAACATGACCTAATAGCACTCCAAATGGTGAGAAGAATATGCATTTCTTCAGATTCAAATAAATTTGACACTACCTGCATTTGTCTAACATTAGCCTTAGACATTCAATGTGATTTTTCAACAAACTAAAAAAGGTCCAATCATCAAAGTATGCTTCTAAAACTTTATGCAACAATTCTTTGAACGCTTCGACCACCACCCTGGAAAAGATGGATGGGGCATTATTCAATCCAAATGGCATTACTATATATTGGTAGGATCCCCACTCTGTGGAAAATGTAGTCTTATGATGGTCCTCCTTGGCAATGTGGATCTGATGGTATCCCAAAAAGTCGTCTGTAAAAGAATATACTTCATGGCCTCCCACGTTATCCAACACTTTGTTTGTGAATGGTGTAGGTAAAGGGTCATGCAGACATACCTCATTCAACTTTTTGAGGTCCACATAGATCCTTATGTCTACTGTCTTCTTTTCTTGTATCACCATAGGGTTGATCCACTCTGACTCTTCGACAGGTTCAATAATCCCTTCTTCCATCATTCTGTCGAGCTCGATCTTCACTTTTTCCTTGTATTTTGGGTTCAGTCTATAAGGTCTTTGCTTGACTGGCTTCGTATCTTTTTTCAAAGGTATTCTCATCTCACCCATAGGCCCTTTGATTCCCTTCATATCAGTGAACTTGGTCGGGAACAAGTCCTAATATTCGTGCAATAACTCTGTAATCTTGTCAATGGTAGCAGCGTCCCAATAATCTCTGACATTGACAAGCTTCGGTGT
Source organism: Picea sitchensis (assembly GCA_010110895.2). Taxonomy (NCBI): domain Eukaryota; kingdom Viridiplantae; phylum Streptophyta; class Pinopsida; order Pinales; family Pinaceae; genus Picea; species Picea sitchensis. Next base: position 22,046 of record SNQJ01S0199306.1, read on the forward strand.
CTCCTCTGTCCCAATATTGACTTTCTTTATTTTGATCGGTTGTCCTATGAATGGAAACTAAACTCCTGGTCCTTCCACATTTCTGTGGCCTTCTGTCTCAGTGATGTTTACCTTCCTCGGATCATCATCTTCATTGGTATTAATGTTGTAACATCCTTGCAATTTATGGAATGGAACGGTCCATTCATCCTCTTCTTGCTCCAAAGGGAGGCCAGATGCCTCCTTAAATAATTTTTGTCTCATAATCTATAATGCTTGGTCTATTGAAGGAAATTCACTTTAAAAAAAAAAGGTGGTTACAAAATTTTGGATCATACCTTCCCAATCTGAAGTGATGAGGCACAACTCTGTTTGAAGGTACCAGTTGATAAGGATCGTGTCTAGTGTGTTAATGAATCTGTGCACCCATTGTTCTCGAGGAATGTCAATCCAAGCCTCTTCATAGCTTTGCACATGTTCCTTTGGGTAACTTTGACCTGTGTACCTCACTTCGCAGCTTCCTACTTGTGCTAAGAACCGCACTGTCATCAAAGTTCGACATTGTGTCTAGTCTGTGATGTTTCCTTTGTGCGTCCCCCACAATCTTGCTAGTGTGGCTTTCATGGACTCATCCATTGCCAATAGCCTTTGCTGTGTTGGTACACTTGTCTCAAACTCTGATAAGAAGTTTTCTAAAGGGTTCAGCCCATCAAATGTGGGTAAGTTGTGTCGATCCAACGAACCTCTCTGGTTAGTCTAGCGCATCTTCTGGTAGATACTTCATACATCTGGTTCTGCCAGTTTTCCAATGCTTCTTCTAAATCTTATGAACATGAACTATCACTTCACCAGCTTAGATTCCCATTGACTATAGGATTGATATAATCATGTTGTCTGGTTGTTAGTTTGTAGATGTTTTCTAGTTCGTACGCATGGTCTTCTTCTCTGATAGGCTCTGTGTATCGAGGACCCTCATCTGGATCTAAGGGTCCAATGACCCTAAGACCATCTCTTTCAAATGTCATATGCCTCTTCTTTAGATCAACAAAAGTAGAATTTTCAAAGGCCCAATCAATTCCTAGCAATGCAAGGTAAGGGCAACTATAATCAACAATTTCAATTACCTCAAAATCTGCAAAGATTCTTACTCCATCGATGTCCACTAGGACATGCTCTAATCATCCAAATGGGCTGACATCTTGTTGATTGGCCATGCGAAGCCTGATAGGGGAGTATATCTTGGGTTTCCCCATCAGTTCCCATGTTTGCTTCGTCATGACATTAACCTCTGACCCTAAGTCGAGGACCACATAGTCTATATCATACTCTCCTATCTGAGCATTCAAGTGTAATTCTTTATTTTTCCTTCTCTTCTTACCAATTTTGTGTACTGCCCTATTTAGTAAGGGGTCTATCTTTCCTAGCTCATACTGTTTAACCAGGTTTTGCATTTCTTGTATAGTTTTCCCATCTTTAAGCAGTTCTAGAAACATATATAAGAAACTGACAAGTTTACTTACCTCTTTTCCCTCTCTGGGTGAAGCAGACTAATCAAATGCATGAGGCATTCCATATTCTCTTATTTCTGGTTGTGTTTTTGAAGAAGACCCTTGATCTTCTTTGAATTCTTGCCTTGCCTCTTCAAATATTTTCCTTTCTTTCTTTGCATCAAAAATCTGGGTCTTTTCTGCAGCTTTTCTGATTCTTGAGTCTTCTGCAATCTTCTCTTTGGTCACTCTATCCTGTCTTGTAGCAGTGCCTCCTCTTGTAATAACGGTGAATCTAGGATCATCTTCGTGAGGTTCCACTTTGATTAATTGTATTTGTGGGTTCTGCTAAGGTCCTCATCTTTCTTGAAGCTTAGCCAGTAGCATAGGGTAGTCCTCGATGACATGCTCGAAGGAATTGCAATAACTGCAGGTTGTGCAAGGTTTCTGGTAGTCCCTCACTAAATTTCCTCGCTGCATGCAATTGTAATAGATTATTTGTCCTCGGCCTCGACCCATACCTCCTCCTCATCCTCATCCTCTGTATCCACCTCAAGGATTGAAACTTCCTCTTCCTGGAGAATTATACTGTGCATTGTTTCCTTCTTGGTGTACTTCACCTTGGATCTTGTATATGTCTCTTGATCTTTCATGCATAAGGTCAAAAGCCCTACACTCTCTATCATCATGCCCTACAGACTTATAGAATGTGCAGTACAAGTTTGTGGGTGTCTGAACATACTTCTGCATATAATAGCACTCACCAGGGCGATGTCAGTTTCTGCATACTTCGCACCAAGGCAGGTTAACTTGCTTATAGGGGCTCGACGCTCCTGAGGTCAAATATTCATGAAACAGGGGACAGTGTTATTTATCATGACCTTCAGACCTACATATTACACACCATATATATTCTCTTTTGTCCTTCCCCTTTTCCTTCTTCATATCCTCAACCTGCAGAGACAAACTAGTCATTTGGCTCAAGATCTGGCTCATGCCTGAGCTAGATTCTCCCATAGGTGTTGATTCAAGCTTCATGGTGATCTCCAAATCTTCTGCCTATGATGTAATATTTTGATGCATCAGGGGAACTCTGATGTGTGGTAAAAGAGCAGCGATGAACCATTCTTTGTTCTCCTCATCTGGGATCTTAAAAGTCAATCGACATGTTAGGGTCTTGAATCTTTGATCGAACTCCCAAACAGGTTCGACTATCTTCTGTTTGATCTCCTTCAGCTCAGTAATGCACTGTGACTCCGACTTAGGTTTTTTAAACTCTGCAACCAGCATGTTCTTGATCTCATTTAGTGGCTTAGGCTGTGCAAGTCCTTGGACAAGCTTCATGTACCAACTCATTGCGCGATCCCTCAATGTAGTGCTAAACTAGTTTCTTTTAACAGCTTCATCGGTAATATTTTTAATGTTCCATACAACCTTGCACATGAACCAGTGTTGATCAAGATCTTCAAATCCATCTCCTCTAAAGATAGGGAGCCTCATCTCACATGCATAGAGCTTCCTAGGTTTCTTGTCTGAGTAGGTGTTGAACTACTAGTAATAGTAGTTCACGAACTTTGGTGATTTGGAATATTTTGATTACTTAGCGTTTCCGAAATAACATAAGGATTGATATTACTTACTTCAGTGGTCTGCGCAGTTCCTGATGTTTCTGGCTCATTCTAGCAAAGTTCTTCAGCTTCCTCTTCCTCTGCTCTGGTGGGTTTTGAATGTTCTTCATCTATCAAATCTGCCTCTTCTCCACTGTAGAAACCCTCGTCTCTGTAGTTTTTCCTGAACAGGTTCTCAAGGTGAACCCCTCAAAATACTTTCCCACTGTGCATATGTCCAAGTTCTGTGTCATTGCCGCTGTCTGAATTCTTGAACATTAGCCTTTACGGATCTAACCAATATATTGTATCTTGAAGATGTTATTTTCATGCAACAACATCTTGATTCTTAGCTTCATAAATTGTAAAAATTTTCCTCTGGGTTCTTTGAAGAAGTATCTCTCAGCCTGGCTATATGATTATGTTATGTCAACAACAAATTCAGTGATATACCCTCCAATGGTACTATTGAACCAGTGATCTATAGCCCTTGATACAACATTGTCGTCTCTCTTAACCTTCTTAATCAACTCTGACGTCCAGACCACAGGAGGTATAGATCTAATCTCGAACTGGGTATCGGCTAACCTGGCTAACCACTCGTATAACTCTTGATGGATTCCTCCAAAGAAGATCTCATGAATATCGGTGAAAATGTGTGTCTGCAGCTAACCTTCAGTACTTATCTTAGGGTTCTTGTTTTGGGCTTCAGCGAAGTCCCTCTCTTGATCCTCTATCCACTTCTGAATCTATGTCTTTGATGGGAACCACCTTGACATTCCCTTACACAGATTCATGTCCTAGCAATGGAACCATTTGTTGGCACACGAGAAGACCTGAGGTTCACTCCAAGAGTGCACCAACAAGCCCTAGCTACTGGCCCTTTCGGCAGTGCCTGCGAAGCAAATGCTATCTCACCTTAAGCAGCTAAGAGGGGGATTGTAGGATAGGAATGTCTACAACCAGGGGAATATCAAGTGGATCTATCAAAACAACAATACAACATTCATATATCATGTATCATCTAGGTCTATCCTGCACAGCTATAGATATGATCTAACATAAGACTCCAAATAACAATATAACAATGACACAAATCTAGGCATCAATCACACATACGACACAAAATATACATGGTTCACCCTCTCTCTAGGGCTATGTCCACAGAACTGTGCTTATGATTTATTAAGGTAATGCATACAGTTCTTATTTGTGCTCTCAGCTAGAAGAACTTCTTTCTTCTCTCTCTTTCTCTCCCCTTTCCTATGCACCCAGCTGCAGGACTTGACCTTCGCACACAGCTGAAGATCTCACAATGCAATCCTCTCCCTCCACAACAGAGCTATAACAACAATATCATACCAATACTCAATGACCAACAACCCGACCCAGGTCCTCTTGACCTTTATTTATACATTACAATCCCTCACTGACAGGCTTAGGTTGAAACCTAGGTGTCAAAACCCTAGATACCAAAACCCTAGGTGTCTAAAAACCTAGGTCAACTTGACCTGCTTTTTCCGAGCTTCACCAGCCTGTCTTTCCTTCTTCATCGCGCGGTGCTCCAAAGCATCCAATGATGGTTTTCTTTTCTTGTTGAGTTGTCCACGATCTTTCTTCCTTGCTGACCTGTCATCCCTAAACTCCTCGTCCAATGACTTTCTTTTCCGCACTTCGCTCCATATTTCCTTCTCTTTTTCTCACTTCGACTCAGTGACAGTTACTGTGTCTCCAGCGAAGCTCGCATTTTACCTTTCCTTCCTTGTTCTTCGCTTCCTTCCATAACCAAGGGACAACACCTTGCCTCATAATTTCGGCTTAGATATCCTTGGTTCCCTCAGACACCTATAGATATTCAATATGCTCAAGTGTATCTTAAATGAGAGAGCCTTGCCTCATATTTATACTCTCCAAGTAGCTTTCTTAAAAACATCTTCTAGGTCACTTGGCCCCACTTTCCTTATTTTAGGGTTAACCCACTTCTAATTTCTCCATTACATTTATTATTGAAATATTTTATTTTGTTTTCACTTTGAATTAT
>SNQJ01S0199308.1:6929-17086 GCA_010110895.2 Picea sitchensis
ACATGCTGGACATGACCCCCATCAACTAGTACCTTCAAGAGGAGCTATGCCTCGTCAATACAGATTGGGAAGGTATGATTCAAAATTTTGTAACCACCTTTTTATTTGAAAGTGAATATCCTTCAGTAGACCAAGAATTACAGATTGTATGAAAGAAGGTAGTCGAGGAGACATCTAGCCTCCCTATGGAACAAGAAGAGGATGAATGGACCACGCCCCTATAGAAATTGTAGAGCTGCTATAACATCAATGTCGATGACGATGATGATCCCAGGAAGGTGAACATCACAGAAATAGAAGGCCAAAGAACCGTGGAAGGACCGAGAGTTGAGATACCATTTATTGGTCAGCCAATCAAGATTAAGAAAGTCAACATTGGGATAGAGGAGATACTAAGGAGATGTTTTATGGAGACATAGAGATCATTGATCCTTGCAAAAGCTCATGAAGGAATCGCAGGAGGACACTATGCAGGAAGAGAAACTATGCAGAAGGTTCTGAGAGTTGGCCTTTGGTGGCCTATCTTACACAGAGATGCTAAATATTATGCCAGAGCCTGTGATGTATGCTAGAGAGTTGGAAAACCATCCAAATGAGATGAAATTCCATTAACACCACATATAACCCTACAAGCATTTGAAAAATGGGCCATTGACTTCGTGGGACCCATAAACCCACTAGGAAAGCACACAGGAGCAAGATACATCATTATTGTGACATAATACTTAACCATATGGGCCAAAGCCAGAGCAGTAAAATACTGTAGTGCAACCACAACTATCCATTTTATATTTTATGACATAATAACCAAGTTTGGATGCCCCAAGATCCTTATGAGAGATCAAGGCACACACTTCATCAATAAGACAATTGAAGCCTTGACTAAAGAATTTGCAGTCCACCATCAGAAGAGTACACCTTACCATCCACAAGGAAATGGGACAGTTGAAGCATTCAATAAGATCTTGGAGACCACATTGACAAAGATTTGCAGTGTGAACAGGGATGACTGGGATTTAAGAATACTTGCAGTACTATGGCTATAGAACCACTTGCAATAAATTAACAATGCAGACCCCTTTCAAATTGGTTTGTGGCCTTGAAGCTGTTGTCCTGATGGAATACTTGGTACCAAGCCTAAGGATTGTTGTGTTTACAAACATGGATGATACTGGTGTTGTTCGTGAGAGGCTTGCACAGTTGGTTGAACTAGAAGAAGACAGATTCATTGCAGGATTCCACCAACAGGTTCAGAAGGAATGAGAGAAGGCATATCATGATAGGCACATCAAGAAGAAGATAGTCAAGGAAGGTGATTTAATACTGGTGTATGATAGTAAATTCCTGAAACACCCTAGGAAGTTTAGAACACATTGGCTTGGACCATATGATATCGCCTATATTATAGAAGGAGAAGCCGCGCAATTAAAAACATTGAAGGGAGAATGGAAGGAAGGATTGGTGAATGGGATTCAACTAAAGTTGTACTATGACAACCAGATGCCTTGCATCTCTCAGTAAAAGTAGCAGGAAAAGGGTTTAGGTACCAGGTGCAGTTGAAACTAGGTACTAGACACATAAAATATAGTCTATACAAGGAGGGAGAGGAGGTATCAAGCAGAAGCAAAGGTTGCACTGTGCATTCTAAGGATGAAGCAAAACAAAGGAATCAGATCTGAAGTGCCTCAGGATGAGTCACAGGTGAGTGTTGGGGGCCTGTTGGCCCTTGGTTATGGAAGGAAGTTAAGAAAAAGGAAGAAAAGGTGAAATGCGCACTTCGCAGGAGACACAATGACTGTTACTGGGTCAAAGTGAGCATAAGAGAATAAAATATGGAGTGAAGTACGGAAACACAAGTCATGGGATGAGGATATTGAATATGACATATCAACAAGGAAGATGGATTGAGGACAACTCAACAAGCAGGGAAAAGCCACCTTTGGATGCTTTGGAGCACTACATGAGAAGGAAGGAAAGAAAGGTCGATGAAGCCCGAAAAAAGTGGGTCAAATTGACCTAGGGATTTAGACACCTAGGGTTTTGGTATCTAGGGTTTTGACACCTAGGTTTCGAGCTAAAGCTGTCGATGAGGAATTGTATTGTATAAATAGAGGTCTAAAGGGCCTAGGTTGGGTGGGTAATTCTGGTCGGTACAATATTGTTGTTGATCTAGCTATAGTATTGTGTAAGGGATCATTGTATTGAGAGAGAGAAGTGTTGAGCGAGAGAGCCTTCTATTGTTGTAAGATATTCAACTGGGTGTGAAGGTCAAGTCCTGTAGTTGGGTGTGCAGGAAGGGGCGGGAAGGAGAGAAGAAAGAAGATCTGCTAGATGAGAGTGCAAATAAGAACTATATGCTTTACCTTAATAAATCATAAGCACAGTTCTGTGGATGTAGCCCTAGAGAGAGGGTGAACCACGTATATCTGGTGTTATGTGTGTGATTGATGCCTTGATCTCCATCATTGTTATTTTGTTATTGCATATTGTGTTAGAGTAGGTCTATAACTGTGCAAAATAGATAAAAGGAGGAAACTAAAATATGATGATTATTATGTTGTTTGTGATATCCACTTGATATTCCCTGGGTTGTAGACATCTATGTCCTACAACCCCCTCACAGATTCTTCGGGTGAGACTGCATATTCTTCGCAGGTGTTGCCGAAAGGGCCAGTAGCTAGGGATTGTTGGTGAACTCTTGGAGTTTAACCTTGGGTGTTACCCTGTTCCAACACATCACTTCTCGAAAATGCATGGATCTCCTCCACGTGTCCCTTCCATATCCAATGGTTTGGATTCACTCCACTCTTCCTGACTTCACGAATATTGTTGTTTTGAATCTCTTGACACTCTATCTTCTGGATCTCCTAATCTTTTTCCACCTATCTCCTCCTGACGATGGGAGATTCTGCTTACCTTCGAGACTTCGTCAAGTCCTTATTCCTTGTGCACACTTAACACTTTCTCATTTTCTAAGACTTGGGATTCTCTCGGTCTTTCTTCACTCCTTGAAGGGATTTTACGCGTAATGGCACTAGTTCTTCTAAGCTTTTGCTCACTCAAACCTTGAAGGTTCTCATCTCTCCTGCATCCTTCCAAGGACTCTCTAATTCCCTCCTGGAAACTCTATTCTCTTCCTCCTGAGCTTGTAAGACGAATTCACTTTATCTTTGGAGCACCCCTTGCGCTCGAATTAAGCCTTCATACGGCTTTTCGCAACACTTAGCCAAGTGCTAGCCTAATAAAATCCTTGCATAGGTCTTACTTCAACCTTCTCGAATTATTTCAGGTTTACCAAGGCACTCTTACCTCCACCCAATGCACACTTGCACAGTCTTCTTCCCTCAAAGTATTCAACAACTCTGGGTTTTCCTAAATACCCCCAACACTCCAGAATGTGTTGGTCCTGTGCATGCTTTCACCCACTTAATGCCCTCTTGGAAAATCCTTACAGAGTACTCAGTAACTTTGTCCTATGCTTCCTCCTTGGATAGACTTTTCTTCCAAGGTGTTCAACAACCTTGAAGTTCTCCCCTTGAGTCTGTGAATTATTCTAGTGTGCCCTCTTGACACATTCTTCTATGACTCGAAAGAGTTCAGACACACACTCCTTGTGTCGGCTCACAAAATTTCAACTCTTTATCATGCACTCTATTCACTTAGCCTAAAGAACCATAATTAATTCATCAAAATCACAGATAGAGGATTCTATCTCTATCCCCGCAGCTGAAATCTAACGCATGCATCTACAACATAAACACACATGAATGAAATTTAGAAATAAACATCCATTTCATAGGAGAGTACAAAGAGTGGAGTCTATTCTTTTATATTAATGATAGAATTTCAATTACAATATGGGAGTCTGGACTACAACTGAGTCTCATCTCTCAACTCTCCTCTTGGCTTACAATTTTTTTCATCAATCTCCAGCAGCCTCTACCGGGCATACAATACAAATATTTATACAAGAGGGGCTCGATGAGATTTCCCTCCAAGATACGCTAGTGGTGTCTAATCACCATTCAAAACACCTAACTACTGAGGAAAATTACAATGAGTGGAAATATGCCCCGAATTGGATCCAGATCCCTCCTACCATCAACCACTTAAGGTGACCTCATATACAACTTGTGTGAAAGCACAACTTGGCTCTTCCAACTTGAAAGTTAAAATGAGAGGACAACGCCTCTCCCTTCCTTGAATGCACACCAACATGATAACCAATTGGCATGTGTTGAGGTGGAGCGATGCTCCTACATCATATACAAAAATTCATGAGCTTTCCAGCTCTGTTGAAATCCTCCTAGATCCAAATTTTTTCTTGGAGCTATCCTCCTGCTCCCCTACTTTGCTTCTTCTACTGTTGTTTCTTCTTCTACATCTTCCCTATCACTCCTGCAGGTTCTGCTATGTCCAACTTCTCCTTGCTCATAGCTTCTTCTGCTAACTTCAACATCAACTACCTTATCTCTTGTATCACTTCTTCTAGCTTCTCTACCAGTTGGTTCTTCTTATATGGTCTATTCGTATGAAAATCCTCATGTTTCTCTAAGGGAAGATCATCATGATCTCCCATGTTTCTTTCATATCCTATGATTTTGACTAGCCACTCTGCTGCAGACTCCAATTCCGTAGGCTCCTTACTGAATTGTTGCTCAAATATTTCTTCTGAGAAACTAAATCCTGTCATTTCTTTGGCTAGTTCCATTCCATATTCCTCTAGTTGCTCCTCATGATGGCACGTCTCCTCGAGCATGGATATCTCTTGGAAACAACCTTATGGTTCCGGACTGTCCAACCAATCCTCCAACATCTTCAACTCCATTTCCCACTGAGTGAGAGACTCAACTGGGTGCTCCTCTTCAGTTGGGAAGACTTCAATATCTGATCTTTCTCCTCTGTGACAGTCTCAATTCATTGTTCACTTTCCTTTTTCTACTACCTCTGCAACAAATATGATAGCCTCTCCTCGACTGTTTGGAAGGAATATCATGATTCCTCCAATGACTAGAATTCTCCCCTGATATTTTTCCTCTGCAGTGGAAGTATTTAACTTTTCATTGTCTTCATTTGTGCGGCTTGCAGTTCCACATGAATATTCATATGAGTGAGGCCTTTCCTCCACCTTCTTCCCATATATCAACACCCCTTGCTGACATGAACTCTCATCTAATCTCATTTCTTCTTCCTTCTCATTGCCCACCTAGAAATCTATGAGACCTCTACCAGATCTCTTTCTCTCGGCACTAATGTTTTCAGCATACCTCTGCCACCTTTTTAACACATGTTGTTGCCTTTTGGCCAACAAATTTCGAGCATGCCACTCGACTTTCTGTTTCAAAGTCCACTTGTATCTTTAGCATACCTTTTCCTCTTGCTACATCTTCAATGCTAGCTTCTCCATCTCTGCTCGGATCTCACTAAGCTCCTTGTCCATTTCCACCTTTCTCTTCCGCAGGTAGTCTTCTCTTTGACGACTCTTATGGACTTCAGTAGCCATATTTCTTCACCTTCAACCCACCTAGTTGTCTACCATATGTTGCACACCTTACAACAATATCCACAGAGCATCAGACTCTGTCTCTCTTCACCTATTGTATATAGGTGAATTCAAGCTCTAACTCTACTCAATGTAGCCAGACTGTCTCTTACCTGAAAACAAATTCAGTCTCTGATACCACTTTGACAACACTCCCCCCATGGATCTCTCTTCTCTCCTCTGAGGGGATGCACAACCTCTCAATCTAGGATCATTTTAGTCACCTTAAGTTGAATCGAACTTTCATTTCCTTGTTGGAACCCAATGCAATTTTTCTCAGGTCCCTCTTTCTCCAAAGTGCAGTTTCTCACAACCCCCACGGCTCTCTTGTTGGTCCCTTCGAAGAAATTTGACAGTGGCCCTAGTTCTCATGTGCTAGGCCCCTTTTATCATATGAACTCGGGATATGTCCCAAGGCTAAACCATGAAATGTGATTTGGGTTTTGGGCTCTATATTTTTCAAAATGACTAGCTCCTATTTCCATGAAATCTGAATCGATGAATACAACTAATGCGAGGATCAATGATTCTCGTCGCTTCCATAGTCAACGGTTGTGATCGGCTTCAAACTCTGGTCTTCGGGAGTCTCTCCACTCTACTCTCTCCTTTTCTTATGGAGCATCACTTCTCCGAAATGCATGGATATCATCCACATGTCCCTTCCAGGTCCAACGGTCTGTATTCACTCCCCTCTATGCGACTTCGTGAAGATTGTCATTTTCTCTTGGCAAACCTCTCGAGACTCTATATCTCAGATCTCCTAATATTTTTCCACTTGTATCCTCCTCACGATGGTATATTTCTCTTACCTTTGGGACTTTGGCAAGTCCTTACTCCTTGTGCACACTTAACACTTTCTCTTTGTTCGAGACTTGGGCTTCTCTCGATCCAAGACTTGGGATTCCCAAATTCTTTCAGGTTTACCAAGGCACTCTTACCTACACTCAATGCACACTTGTAGAGTATTATTCCCTCAGAGTATTCAACAACTTTGGGGTTTCCTAAATAACCCCAACACTCCAGAATGTGTTGGTCCTGTGTGTGCTTTCACCCACTCAATGCCCTCCTCGAAAATCCTTACATAGTACTCATTAACTCTGTGCTATGCTTCCTCCTTGCACAAACTTTTCTTCCAAGGTGTTCAACAACCTTGAAGTTCTCCCCTTGAGTCTGTGAATTATTCTAGTGTGCCCTCCTGGCACATTCTTCTCTAAATCAAAAGAGTTTAGACACGCACTCCTTGCATCATCTTACGGAGTTTAAAATCTCTTTCATGCACTCCTTACACTTAGCCTAAAGAACTAGAACTAATCCAACAAACTCATAGATAGAGGATTCTATCTCTACCCCTACAGATGAAATCTAACATATGCATATACAACATAAACACATATGAATGGAATTCATAAATAAACATCCATTTCACAGGAAATTACAAACAGTGGAATTTGTTCTTTTATATTAATGAAAAAATGTCAATTACAATATGGGATTCCAGAATACAACTGATTCTCGACTCTCAACTCTCCTCTTGGATTACAATGATTTTTCATCAATCTCCAGTAGCCTCTACTGGGCATACAATACAAATATTTATACAAAAGGGGCTTGACGATATTTCCCTCCAAGCTATATTAGTGATGTCTAATCACCATTCAAAACATTTAACTACTAAGGCAAATTATAATGAGTGGAAATCTGGCTTGAATCAGCTCCATATCCCTCCTACCGTCAGCCACTTAAGGTGACCTCATATACAACTTGTGCGAAAGAACAACTTGGCTCTTCCATCCTAACAACATTAATTTCATTAATTACAATTTAAATTTCGAAGGAAAAATGAGAGGACAACGCCTCTCCCTTCCTTGAATGCACACCAACATGCTAACCAATTGGCGTGTGCTGAGGTGGGGCAATGGTCCTGCATCAACTCTCCACTTCGACATTAGGAGGAAATGGGGTGAGGTGAAAGTTAAACCTCTAAAACCCAAAGTTCCAATGCCTTGGAGGCTCGAAGCATAGGATAATATCCTATCTTTTAGCATTGGGTCACAATCTGTGGTCACATGAGATGGGGGGTCGAAGAAAAATGGCTAAGTGCTCAAAAATTGTTTTTGAAAATAGAGAAGGGCTTAGAGAGGGAGCCCATGTGGTTTTTTAATTTTTACAGACCTACACCTAACGAAGTAAGGAAGGCATGTAAACCTGAAGAGAGGACTCAACATGGATCCTAGAGCCAATTCAAATATGAGATGGAAGAATCCATGTACAGGGTTTGCATCCCTAAAAAGAGATTTGTTCAAGTATCCATAAATTCCTGATCAAAACTCAGAGTTAAGCATGGAAGAAGGCATTGGAAAGGTCTTGAATAGTAGAAGATAATTGTTCACCCAAAAATTGGATCTGAACAACCAATTTCTCAGGAAATCAACAGAAAATAACTCTGATGTGTTAATGAATTAGAATGGTTTGTGTTTTCATGAAATTATTAAGAATAGTTAGCCTGACAAAGTTCTATTGGCTGCACATGTTTGCAGAAGTAACAACTATCAGAACATAATAGAGTTATCACAAAGTGCAGAGGAATGGATGATGCACAGATAGTCTACAACCAAGAAGATGAAATCAGAGGGATGAATGTCCAGTTGGGTATGGAAGGAACCAACTCCAATGGACATGGAGGAGGAAAGGAGGAAGACATAAACCTGGCTGAGACCCTAAAAAAATTGCAGACAGATGTCCAGAGCCACAAGGATGATAATGAGAGGCTTATGAAGGCCACGGAAAAACAGGAGGACTTCAATATAAAGTTAATGAAAATCCTATACATAATTGAAAATAAGTTGGATAAGGAGAGTGGATCCAACAAATCAGGAAGCCCTGGGACCCCTGAGGGAAAGGAAGATCAAGGAGTGATAGAAAACATCACCATCAATCCCAAAGTAATTCCAACAGGAGAGCACACAAAAACTCAATTCCATCCCCTTCTAGGAAGCATAAGAGGTCTGGGGAGGATGAATTTAAAGGATAAATGAACAAGATCAAACCTCCTACTTTTGATGGAAAGCACAAGAAAGATGAAGATGTTGAAACATGGTTGTTGGGCATGAGAAAATATTTCCAACTGCATAATTATTCTTCTCATGTGGAAAAGAAGAACTGTTATTTACCAGTTGAAAGGAAAGGCATCCATGTGGTGGGATCAACTTGTGCAAGTGTAGCACATCAGAGAGAAGAATGTTACATGGAAGGAATTCAAGAAGCATTTTGAGAAGAAATACCTAACCAAGAGGTATTATGAAAAAAAGATGACATAGTTATTTGAACTCAAATTGGGTAGCATGATCATTGATGAGTGTGAAAGGATATTTTTAGAACTATTGAAGTATGTCTCCTTCATCAAGGATGAGTCATTAAAGATACAAAGATATTTGAGTGGGCTTCCATCTTTCATCAGTGATAAAATTCAGTATAATGATCCCAATACCTTGGAGGAAACCATAAGGAGAGCCAAGTGCTTATACGATCAGAATAAAGGAAATCCTACCTTCTAAATATCTTGGGAAGACAAGAAGACGTTTAAGATGGAATAGAGGCAGAAGAGGAACAAGCCATCATTTTTCAGAAACAGTCCTCAAGGAAACCATCTTTTAAAGAGAACAAAATGGTTGAGGTAGGTGGGAAAAGGCCAAGGCAGAAACCCATTCAATGTTGGGGTTGTAAAGGAGACCATAACTATAGATATTTTCCTCACAAAAGTGACAAAGTGAGAGTCGTCCACAATTTACAGCAAGCAGAAACAATGGAGGACATGGGCATAAGTGTACCAAGGATCTATGCAGCCCTCGACAAAAAGAAAGCAAAGTTTCAATCACACATGATTGAAGTAGAAGGTATGATCAATAACCGTGCCTTTACTGTTTTAATAGATTCATGATCTAGTCATAGCTATATAGATCCTAAGGTAGTGGAAAGATTGAAATTTCCAAGAAGCAAGCATGGGAAATATTGGTTGGTACAGTTGGCTATAGGAGCCAAGAGAAAGGTTGTTGATTTGGTTAAATCATGTCGATTGGACATGAATGGGATAAGCACCAAGTCATATTTGAACATCGTCCCCTTGGGTTCATATGAATTTCTAATTGGTATGGATTGATTGGACCAACACCATGTTGTCTTAGGCTGAAATAACAAGGAATTTACTTGCCTGGATGAGGAAGGGAACCCAAGAAAATTCTAAGGAATTCCTAGGACATTTATTGTCCAAGAGATCTCAGCAATGCAACTAAAGAAGTGTTACATGAAGGGAGGCCAAATATTTGCAGCTCATATGGAGGAATAAACTAAGGATAAGGTGCCAAATATAGAGGATCACGTAGTCCTGGAAGATTTTGAGGATGTGTTTAAGGAGATACCAGAAATACCCTCGAAGAGAGATATTGATTTCTCTATATATTTTATGCTTGGAGAAGCTCCAGTATCCAAGACGCCCTATAGAATGAGTACACCAAAGTTGAAGGAAATACAAATGTAGCTTGAAGAACTTTTGAAGAAGGGGTATATGCTCCCAAGTGTGTCACCTTGGGGTGCCCCAATATTATTTGTGAAGAAGAAA
>SNQJ01S0199309.1:0-17086 GCA_010110895.2 Picea sitchensis
AGAAAAAATCGTCATCACACTCTCTTGCTTTACACAAGAACAACCATGCAACCAATTTGGCTTGCATCTACATGACCTTTACGATTCTTCTAAAGATTCATAAACTTATTACAATAAAATGCGCCTTATTTATATGATTTATAACATGCAAAAACTTAAATCATGGATCCAAAAAATGGTTACATATCTACATAAGTGATTGGCTACAATCCCACGAATCTTAAGATTTTGTTACAATCAACTACTAGTCAGTTACCAGTCGACTACCTAGTCGGTATTTAGTCGGTTTCCACTTGACCTCTTGTGGTTAACCTTTCAACCTTCTTAGTCGACCACTTTTACCTTCAACTTTTCGGTCAATCACTTAGACCTTCTACTTGACCATCTACTTGACTTATCTATCCAGTCGAACATTCACCCCGTCGATCCACCTCAAATAGCTAGTCGGTTGATTGTTCTTTCACCACAAAGAATATAACAACCCAACATTCTCCCACTTGTTTTCTTCTTTCTTGATATGGGATAAACTGAAATTATGTTCACAAACCTAGGGAAACAATGCCCATTTCCTCTCTACACCAAGAGAACTTCACAACACTCACAGACTTGGTCAAAGAGTTTGCTATGTTTTCCAAAGTGTCTACTTTCTCCAGCAACACATTCTTTCTTTCCATGATGTCTCTCACAAAATGGTATTGTACATCAATATACTTCATCCTGGAATGGTAAGCAGGGTTCTTTACAAAAAATATTATGCTTTAACTTTCAAAATTTATCTTCATAGCTTTCTTCTCAAACCCAATCCCTAAACACAACCGTTGCAACCATACAACTTCTTTGCTTGCATGATTGGTTTCCATGTATTCAACTTGTGTTGTTGGCAATGATACGACCTCTTATCGATTACTTATCCATTTTATTTCTCCACTAAACATATTGATCACATATTCATTGGTTGACCTCCATCGATCCAAATCTCCATCCTAGTCGGCATCGACAAAGCCGTGTATGTTTACTTCTCTGATAGTTCCAGGTTTCCCTTGGTAGCATATATCATACTCCATTGTACCACACAATACCTGGACACTCTCTTGAGAGTAGTTCAATGCTCTTTTCTAGGTGTTGACGTATATCTTCTCAATACTCCCATTGTATGAGCAATATCTGGTTGAGTGCATACCATCACATACATCAAACTACTAATGACACTAGCATAGGGAACATGTGGCATGTCCTCGATTTATTCCTGTGTCTTTGGACACTATTCAATGATTATATTTGATCCCATAGGAATTGGTACCTTGATAGGGCTAGAATACTGCATGTTGAAACACTCCAAAACTATTTCAATGTACTTTCTTTGATTTAACCAAAGCTTTGTAGCTACTCGATCTCTCTTTATCTCCATTATGAAAATGAAGTTTGTTTCATAGAGATCATTCATGTTGAACTTGGAGTACAACTGCATCTTCACCTCCTTTATTATTTCCATGTTGTTTCTGACCAACAACATGGCGTCGACATATAAGGCTACATATATGAAATTCCCACCTTCTTCCTTGGAATATACATGGCGACATCCTTTCTTCTCACAAATCCAAAACTAAGGATGTATGTGTCAAATTGTTGGTACCACATCCTTGGTGATTTATTTAGACCATAAATGGATCTCTTCAATTTTTACATGCGCTCTTTCTTGACATTTATTGCAAAACCTTTAGGCTATTTCATGTAGATTTTTTCTTCTAAGTCCCCATGTAGGAACAATGTCTTTACATCCATTAAATCTATTTCAAGATCAAATTTTGTAGCCAAATAAATTAGTACTTAAATGGAAGTTGATTTTTCAATAGGGGAAAATCTCACCGAAGTCAACTCCCTTGACTTGGGAATACCGTTTCACTACTAGTCGAGCTTTGAATTTGTCGACTTGACATGTTGCGTTCAACTTTTTTTTGAACACCCACTTTCTACCAAAATTTTTACTTCCATTAGGTATCTCAACCAAATCCCACATTTCATTCTTGTACACATATTCCATTTCTTTGACCATGGTGTCCTTCCAGAGTTTACTCTCTATCAAGTCGGCTACCTCTATGAACGACTTGGGCTCCTCATCAATGACAGATAACACAAATGCAGAATGAAAATTAGGTGGATTATACCTTTCAACTGGTTTTCTTAATTGTTCAGACCTCCTTACAACCAGATTCAGTTGTTCCACCTCTTCATCTGATTCAATTGAATCATTTGAATCATGTTCAACGTTCCTTAGTTCAAAAACCAACTTCTCTAGTTCTTTCTCTGTTTGAACCTCTTCAAACTTGGAAGTTCTTCTAACTTCCCCGAAGACCACATCTCAAATATACATTGTCTTCCTTAACAACGGATCCCATAACTTATATCATTTTACTCCATCCTTGTAGCCAATGCAAATACACTTGACTACCTTATTTTCTAGCTTTTTCCTCTTTTCCTCGGGAACATGGAAAAATGCATCACATACAAAGACTCTGAGATGTGAAAGTGAAGGATTCTTAACAAACCACACCTCATGTGGATTTGAGTCAACTAGCACTAATGAATGAGACATATTTACCAAATATTTTGTAGTGTCAACTACCTCTACCCAAAATTCTTGTGCAAGCCCAACACCACTGAGTATGCTCCCTACCTTATCCATCAACATCATGTTCATTATTTCAACAAATCCAATTTTTTGTGGGGTATATGGTGTGGTATTTTTACATGCTATGCAATACTTCTTACATAACTGCTCAAATTCCTTTCCACAGAATTCACCTCCATTTCTAGTTATCAACATCTTGATCTTCTTATCTGTCTAGTTTTCCACAAGAGATTTAAACTCTTTGAATTTTTCGAAAACCTCTAATTTCTTCCTTATGAAATATAACTATGTATTTCTGGAAAAATCATCTATGAAGGAAACATATTATAGAGATCCTACTAGTGAAGGGACAGATACAGACCCAAACATGTCACTATGTATCAATTATAGAATCCCTTTTTCCCTTGTATCTCCAAATGGGAAACTAGCCCAATTTGTTTTCCATATATTCAATGTTCATAGAAATTGACTTCCAAATTACAATAAGGAAAACCTTCGACCATACCTTTGTTGTGCATAACTCGAAGTCCCTTTTTGCCAATATGTCCCATTGTTTAGTGCCATAACATGGTCAGGTTGACTTGATAAAGAACAGTCGAGTCATTTGGAATCAATCGAGTCAATTTGATTCAAGTCTCAATTGAGTCAACTTTAGAAACAACATTGCATCCAATAGAGTCGATACTCCCTAACAACTTGTATAGGGTTCCAATTTGAAATCCTTTCATTAAGAGCATCACTCCCCTAACCATTTTTCACGTTGTTGATGAAAAGGAATGACCTTATCCTAATACTAACATTTTCAAATTCTTCCTGGCTAGAGAAAAATAATCGAGATTATTACCCTGTGTTTATAGCCTCTTTTACAAAAAAATCAATTAATTTTCAAGAAATATTTCCTTGGAATCAATGCTACTTTTTATAATTGAAATGTATCAAAGAAAATAAAATATTCATAACAAAAAAATATTTTTAATATTTTAATTTTTTTTAACATCTTTAGAAATAAAAAAACTAATAAAATATTACACAAAAAAACTCAAACGAGACTTCAAAACCATCCAAATATTGTATTTATTCAAGTCTAAAATACAACCAACAACATTCTTCATACCCAAAAGGTAAGGACCAGAATGAGACTTGGTAGTCATAAATGGTATATTACATCATACATAGACCATTGGTATCATTAAGTGAAACCAAGACTAAAACAAGGCTGAAATGATAGGACACAAATGACACTGCCTTGACTTTGCAAAAAATCCTCAATCAATACTAAAAACTAATCCAGAAATCTAATAAGAATCCAAAGACTATCATAGATAAGTGATCAACCTTGTGAAGTATATCAACAAATCAATACTTATTGGCTCTCCTTATTTCCACCTTCAGTAGGATCCTAATATCAACAATAAGTCCTTAGCACTTATGCATTTCAGAGATGACTGAAATAGTAAAGTAATCTCACTTAAGAAGCAAGATAAAACCTTATCAAAGTTGTTCTTTCTACCACTCTCTCTTTTTTTCTTGTCCCTTGAAATCTTATTTTATTCCTTTCAAAAGTAGTTTGAGAAGTTAAACTACCTTTGGTTAAGTCATTAACTAATTTTAGTTAATAGGGACAACTTATAAAATGATAATAATATTTAATGATAAGGATAAAATAAATACTAACTAATAGGTGGGGACCCCCTAATTACTCTTTTAATTTTTTAAATAATTTTCTCCTTGTTCCTCTGAAATATATATAAATTAATGCCATCAAACATCCAATTAAATATCAACATAAACCTCATTCCAATTAGCCCATAGAAAAATTTGTAAACATCCCTTTTATATATATATACCAAAAATTGTCATAATATGTCAAAATCCAAAAAATGTCATAATATGTCAAAATGAATATATCATCAACTGCTCTTAAAATAAAAATTGCCCAAAATGTTGAGTAATTAACATGTTCCAAAAATAATATTGCTATGAAAATAACCAAGAATGGTGAATAAACAGTCTGTCCAAAACATACAACTGTCCCAAAAATATCCAACACTGTCCTCGTCAGTAAAAACATCATAATAACAATATAAAATCAAAAGTCATACTTTTTATGTGAGGCAACTTGCCTCTGTTTAATTTCCCGTGGCTTTATGACTTCCAAACCTTCATCAATTGGTGCTTTAAATCTTGTTGTTGATTATTTCATATGCATGTCCTCAAAGGAACTATGTTTACTTTCAATTTTTTGACGTTTGGAATGAGAAGTTATTGAATGTGAAGATCTTACTGATTGGGCATGTTGTTTTCCCTTACTAGACTCGGGTTCTAGAATCTAATATTTAAGCTTCTTTAATGGCTAAGTGGAATGGGCATATCCTTGAGGAGGTGGAGGTAATGGAAATGAATTTGTGGGACATCCTTGGGCTTGATGCTAAGTAGGATTAATAATTTCATTCCAACCATCATTGGTTGGAATCTCAGAAGGTAATGAAACATGTGGCGGTACATGGATTTTAACAATGCTTGGATGATGTTGAAAGGGTGGTGTTGTAGGTGGAGAATGAGGTTGGAAATCCCCTTGTCTTGCTATGTTCAAGAAACCGGTTTGTAAGATATGGTCAAACTCCTCTGAGTCAACATCGAAATGGATTGAGAATCATAGTCTTTTATTCCCCAAAAAATCATTAGGCCTCCTCCCTCTTCCCCTGTTTCCTCTACCACCACTTCCTCTACTGAAGAAACTCATTTATAAGTGTAAAATAGAGTTAGAGAATGCATACAATAGCCAATAAACATCAATTACCATTTGCTTAATATAACTTAGAAACAACTTTATTGACAACAAACAACTTGCAAGAAATCAAGAAGATACAAATGGAAAGGTCAATCAAGATATCATTTCTCTCTTCCAATTCTTCAATATCACATAAGTAATTATTATTTAAGAACATGGGAGAGACAATGTATTTGGAAATATGATGGGATTGTAATGTGCGAAAAATGACATAATGGTAAGGAAATATGATGGAACATGTTCAAAATAATTGCCATTGAACATACACAAGGTCAAAACAATCCCTTTATAATTTCTCTATCATTTTGTATTCACCCTTTGCCAATATTTTATTGTAAAAAATATACCATACATCAGGGGGAAAGACTTATGAAACAAAATGAATATGTAATTGGTAGCTGGGAATAACTCTTGGAAAGTGAACATATGGAGCAGTTGGCCCTGACTAATATAAATTAAATTTATCAAGTATAACCAGTCTGCAACATACTTCTTCAAAATCTGATCATAACCATGTATATGTCCCCAATCATAACATGCTCTTAATTCCATTATCAACATCATTCATTCAATAAATAATTAATTTCATAACACAAGGGGAAAGATAAATGAACATTTGAAATGATATATGAATATGGGAATGAATAAATAATTTATGGAAATTGAAAACATGAGGGAATCGATCCTATGTAATGAAATAAAGCATTCAAATCCTTAAAATAAATCTCATTCCATTTAATGTCAAGCCATGAGAAATGATAACTATCAATTGCAAACATATGCCAAACTCAATTGAAACCCTTTTTTCCAATAGTAATAATCAACGAATGCACATAACTTATATCACCCATTCTTTTGAACAACGAGACAAGTGATATGTTTCTTTTAAATTTCCAGCAGATTGTTCGATATAGTTTTTTAAAACCAAAATACCATTAGACTATGTAACTTCTTGTTAAAGTCAGGGTTTGAAGATGAAAACATTCATTTGTAAAACCAATGTAAACCATTTCAATAACTTTTTGTATAAACAAAATTGAATAGGGTTGAAGAAGGCATTTAGCATGTTCGTTATTTCGAGTTTCCAATACATCAAATATTAATTCCAATAAAATAACCACCACATCCAAAAATTGATCGATGCGTATTGAAACTGGTCGTATCTCATAAATTGCCAATAATTGAAACTTGAGACATTCATTCTTTCATCATAGCTGGGAAAATTGTCATCGTATTTAAAGAGTATAGGTTTACCAGATTTCTCTTTGCAAGGTTTAAAATATACTCTTTTATATGTAGGAATGTGAAACCCTAGGGTTTAACAAAAACAAACTTTAATTCAAACAACAACCAAGTAGAACGATAAGATAGATTTTAAACGCTTGGGTTTGAACCCAGACCAAAATTTTCCCTTTGTATCATTTCTCGAGACAAAATTTCTAGAGAAAGAAATGCAAGGTGCAATCCCAACACAAATATGGAAAACCCATAACCCTGGTTCGAAGTAGGAGGTGCTACAAATTACACAGGCTTCACTCAAGATAAGTGTTATACATAAAGAGAGTAGGAGGATCAAATGAAATTCATAATGAAGGGAATGTCAAGGAGTTTCCCTCTTTCCTTTTCAAAACAAAAGAAAAATACACATGCTTATGTTATCATTATCCCAGGGTTGATTACCCATTTTCACCATAAAATATGTTGATGACGCACAAATCTGAGACAATTTGAACAAGAACACGCAAGACATTACAAAAAATTGATGGATATGAGCAAGAGAAACAATAGTAAGGTGAACCAACATTTCATCCTCGGGAGGAATAACAGAATGAAATCACAAGGAAATCAATATGCACATTCACAATCAACAAAGCTTTTTCTAAATTATCATTACAAAATATTCAATATGCATTGATGGGTATTAGATACAACAACATACCTTCACTTAACTGCTTATTTTTCCTTTGAAAAGATGATTTTTCACTATGAAACTACCATGGTTGAACAAAATAATATTTCCAGATCTCAATCTCAAACTAACAAAATGAAAATGCCAGAATGCTCAAGGTGGTAAGCCCAACGAAAATCCCATGTTTATGCATTCAATGCATGAGACCTTACATCACCTTAGTATTTATTCCTTTTTCCATGTCATACTTCCACCAATAAACCACAAAGAATAGCAAAAACATACTTACCATGCCAAATATTCAATAGTTCACGTGCTTCACATCCAAGTCAACAAAGTTTTCAAATGATTACGGAACGAAGACCAACCCAAAATTGTTTAGAATTAACCCTCATTCATAACAAACCCGATGATGTGATGGTATGTGTTTGTCACCATAAATGTCTAAAGAAAGATTCGAATGATATGAACATGCCATATGAAATCAATATGAAAGACTTATAATATTCCACATGCATCGTGTTGAATAGAAGACCCAACATTTTATCATATCGTCCTTAACATATATATTAAAGCATAATATATATGAAAGCTGGAAACTTAACGTACCATATGTAAGGTCATATTGTGATGTTTAGATAACAATTCATGTTTGGTCATTGTGATCATCAAACCTTTTTTTTAAAAGTAACAATCACTATATCCCTTGCAATAGACTTGTATATTCCATGAGGAATTTAATATATAGCAACCCTTTGATAATACAATAAAACCACAATTTTTTGCATGAATGTAATGTGACATAGACATCAATGCATTTACCGCTAATAATAAATGCATATACTTATACCTTTTCAACCATCACTCATGGAGCAAAATGTGTCAAGAATACTGAAGAAGACTGCAAATGATCATCATTTAGAACAAGTGTACGTCCAATTTATTTTCTTTAACTATGGGGTCCCACCTATAGTTAAGTATTTATAATAGTAGATAATAAGATTTTTATTTTAAAATAGTGCCTTGCAATCATTTGCAGGCTTGGTGGTTTAGTTGGCGATTTTATGAGTCAACACACTTATCCTTTTGAAACAAAGTGTGCATGCTTACATCACTCATTTGGCTAACATATCACATATTTCTTTCGAAACCCAAAATATGTAACACACCTAGAATGGTCCTTCTCCTCCCATCTTGCAGTATCAGTCGGATTCTTCCTCGCCCAACAATTTTGGTTGTTGAGTCATCCCCAGAGAATACATCTCCCCCTTCATATCTCTCATATTTACAAAACCATTCTCTATGGGGTGTCATATGAAAGGATGCACCTGAGTCGATCAACCAAAAATCATGATCCAATTGTGTAATGGTCAACGCCATATGCACATCACATCCTTTATCTGGAGTAGTATTTCTCTCATTCAACTGCTTCTTGTTGGATCATGGACTAGTCTCAATCACCTTTGAATTGCATTCTCTCTTGTAGTGCCCATCTTTACCAAATTTCCAACACCTTCTCGTCGACTGAATCAGGGATTTATATCTATGATCCAAGTGGATATCGATGGCCACCCACCTATTCCAACTAGCTCATCTTGGCAATTTTTCAATTTGGCATTTTTTTCCTAGTTTTTGGGTCCTGAAATTTCGGGGCTGTTTTGAGGCCCTGAACAACATTTTTAGGGCTCGCCACAGTCAAACTATTTGATGAAGTTATATTTTTATAACATAATGTTTATTCCTTATATATACCTTTCCAACGGGCTTCGTGCACCTAGAACAAATATCGTATGCAAAAGTCACGACCCCAAGGAGTTAATGTATTAACTTACCCCAATGGGGCCCACATGACTTTTGACGCTTCATCTCCTAGGGTTAGGTTTTTGGATGTATAGGGTTTTGTAATTAATGTTTATTGTAAAAATGATTTCAGAGCCTCAATGTACTCATCTTCCTGCGAATGAGCACAACCATCACATCTCTTCTCAGAGATAAGTCACCACCATTATAGCAAGCTTGTTTTTAGTCTTCATTTTACAGTTTCAACATATTTCTTTATTGAATAGAAGCCAATTTTAATGTATCTATGTTATTTTTCCTTGTGTCTTTGTGTTAATAATAATAATAATAATCTGTGTTCATTTCATTCTTCTCATAAAATCTAGATCATTGGTATCAGAGCGGTCTGCTCCTTATCGTTCTTAGTGCATGTCCTCGACAAGGATAGGGTACAAAGATTTGGATTTCGAGCTTGTTTCTATTGAGGATACAATATCTCACACTCCCAAGCAACCTTCCATGGTGGGAGAAAATAAAGACGATGAAACAAGAGA
Organism: Picea sitchensis; assembly: GCA_010110895.2. Taxonomy (NCBI): domain Eukaryota; kingdom Viridiplantae; phylum Streptophyta; class Pinopsida; order Pinales; family Pinaceae; genus Picea; species Picea sitchensis. The sequence goes on from SNQJ01S0199309.1 coordinate 9,663, forward strand.
TCCTTTCAAACTGTTTCTCGAGGAAGCCCTCGTGCAAATAAGGAACGAGATGATGGATAATTTTACATAAATCCTTCGACGAATACCAACATGGGACGCATCTTCCTTGAGCATAATCATCGTCCCCTTAAAGGTGTAGATCAACTTTGATATTTCTATATTTTAAGGTAATATAGATGCAGATGTTGTAGACAAATGGTTGAATCTGCGAGAAGGCTATTTTTCTATCCATAACTTTTTGAATAGAGAAAATATTACTTTTGTGCTCCTCAAAGTCGTTCCCCATGTAAAAGTTTGGTGGGAGACTTTTTGTGAGAAAAAGGAAAAAAAAGGAACCCTCACTATTTACAATTGCACTCACCTAGGAATCCTTCAGGGATGATATTAAGGAACAATACTACCACTTTGGAAGTTATGATGACCTGCATACAAAATGGACCACACTGTGGCATGAAAGGGCCCAACTTGTGCCAGAGTTAAAAAATATATTTCATACCTTGCGAACCAAGTTGGGTATAAAATATTCTGATTGAAATCTAGTGCTCAAGTACTGCGATGGTATGCATAGATACATCTAGGTAGAAATGAATTTTCTGGACATTTCATCCTTGGACGCGGCCTATCGATATGTTGTCAAAATTGAGCAGAATGACACGACAGTTTGGTTCTAGGAACCCCTCAAAGTAGAAGCAGGGCAAGGGAAGCCCCAACCCGTAGAAAAAAGGGTATAGAAAAGATGGACAACCTCAAGACAAGCAGTCTAAGCCACAAACAAAGAAGGACAATGGAAATACAAAGAAATATATCGGGAAGTGGTGCGACTTCCATAAGATCCCCTGGCATAACACTGATGATTTTCACTCAAAGAAGTCATTGGTGGATGAGGCAAAAGTCTCTGAATTAGATGCGGGCTTCGACTCTGATTCAGAACCAAAAAAGGGGAGATGGATCATTGAAGCGGAACCCAGTGCCATTGTTTCTACCACCAAGATCCAACCCAATGAACCTGATGATCCAGAGGAAGGTGAGCACCTCTTTCATTCACATATGTGGGTGAAAGGAACCCTGTTGCACTTCATTGTTGATATAAGTAGCCAAAATAACCTCACAAGAAGTTGGCCTTGTTGACAACGCCGCACTTGCAACCCTACACCATCAGATGGCTCCTCCAAGGAATCAATCTTCGTGTCATCCAAAAGTGTCGTCTTTCATACGACATCAATCCCTTCAAAGATGAGGTATTATTTGATGTTTATCCCCTTGAAGTTTGTGATGTTATTTTGGGCCAACCTTATTTATGGAAACGTCATGTTGTATATGAGTCTAGGCCTCGCGGTGTTATTATTACTTTGAACATGAAATTGTAGAGGATACCTGAGGTGGTCCCACTTAGTTCCATTTCCTTGATGTATACCAAGCAATGCAGGAAGGTCATCTCTTAGATCGATAAGATTGTATTCTTCATGATTCGCTCTCAAAGTGAGCAAAAGATTGCAGCCACATCTAGGGCCTCCATGACCGACCTCTCCACATAGCAGAAGCAAGTGGATAAGGTCGTGGAAGAATACAAATAAATATTCTCCTCACCTACTAGGGTACATATGCACTGTCTGGTCAAGCATTCCATCGATCTGACCATGGGTGCACCGCTGCCCAATGGACCAATCTATCGTCGCTCTCTGCTAGAAAATGAGGAGATCAAGCGTAAGATCCAAGAACTGCTCCAAAATGGGCACATGTGACATAGTTCATCACCTTGTGGAAGCCCAATAGTGCTTATGTAGAAGAAAGATGATACCTAACGACTCTCCATTGATTACCGGGCCCTAAATAAAATCACAGTCAAGAACTAGTACCCGATTCCCCAAATTGACGATCTCCTTGATCAGATCAAGGGGGGAAAATACTTCAGTAAGATTGATCTAAATTATGGCTACCATCAGGTCCCAATAGAGTAGACAGATGTATGGAGGACTTCCTTCAAGTAAAAATAAGGTGTTTTTGAATGGATCGTCATGCCCTTTGGTTTAAAAAATTCCCCAGTAAATTTAATGAGAATGATGGACGATATCTTGCGACCTTTCACCAATTATTTTTTAGTGGTGCATCTGGATCACATACTCATCTACATTAAGACTTGGGCATAACACTTGCAATGTATTCAACAAGTTCTGCACACTCTATGACATCACAAGCTATATGCCAACTTGGAAAAATGCTCCTTCGACATGGAAAATGTCCAATACCTAGGCTACATTGTTGATCAGCATGGTGTGCATGTGGATCCTGCCAAGATCCAGGTCATTTGTGATTGAAAATCCCTAACCATGCTCACTGAGCTTCATATATTCTTTGGCCTTGTCAATTTCTATTGCAAGTTCATGTTGTGATTCTCCCATATTACATGGGCACTCAGCCAAGTAACCAAGAGTGGTGGTAAGGAAAAGTTTGTGTGGAGCCTGGCCCAACAACAAGTGTTCGATGATTTGAAGAAACTCTTGTGCTCAACCCTAGTGCTTTCATCACCCAACCTGCAAGAACCCTTTGAGATCAATACATATGCTTCAGACTATTTTGTGGGTGCAGTTCTCACTCAACACGACCACCTCATGGTCTATCATATTGAGACACTATTAGATGTCATCCGTAAGTACCCTACTTATGCCAAATAAGTTTACTACATTTTGCAAGCCTGCCTCCAGTGGAGGCATTACATTCTTGGGAATGATACAATCATCCACATTGATCATAAACCACTGTAGTTCATGTAGAGACAAGGAAAATTGTAGAATGACTGCCATCATAAGTGGTCCACCTACTTGCATCAGTTCCACCTCAACATCAAGTATAATACATGAAGCACCAACCACATCGTTGATTTCCTCAACTGAACTCTAGTCATGACACTCACCATGATGCTAGAATCTTACGTCCATGATACCTCTGAATGGCCCCACCTCTATGAGAAAGTTCCTAACTTCGCCACCATCTACAAGATGTTGGGCACAAACACAACTGTCACTAATTTCCATCTTTAGGATGGGATATTGTGCCATCTGGGACATATTTGTGTTACATAAAGTGAGCGGGAGAAAATGATTTGGGAAGCCCACTACATTCAGGTGGAAGGACACTTCGGCATATAAAAGACAGTGGTAGTGATGCAACAACATTTCCACTGGTCGAAACTTCGACAGAATGTCAACAAGTATATCAAGTCATGCATTGCCTACTCTATTACCAAACTGGACACTAAGAAACAAGGTATGTACACCCCTCTCCCTACTCTTGACCAGACTTGTGAATCCATCTCAATGGGCTACATGTCGGGCCTTCCATCCACCAATCAGGGAAATGAATGTGTTTTTGTGGTTTTTGATCACTTTTCCAAGATGAAAATTATGACCTCCTACAAGAAGAGCATCACATCAGATGCCACTTCCAAGATCTTCTTTGAATGAGTGTGGGTACATTTTGGGATACCACAAACCATTGTCTCATATCGAGACAATATTTTCCTCAACACATTCTAGTCGAGCCTTTGGTCACTGTTGGAAACCAAGCTCACCAAATCCACCGCCTTCCACCCCCATATGGATGGCCAAATCGAGGTCGTCAACCATACAATCATGCATATCCTACGCATGTACAATTCCAAGCACCCCTGCACATGGGATGATATTATTCCCTATGTTCAACACAACTCAACCATACATAGCTCAACCGACCACATCCCCTTTCAGGTGGGGTTGGAATTTCAACCATTGGGTCCCATGGATGTTGCACTACCCCTTGTGACCACACCAAAAGACTCATCACTTGCTCAAAATGAAAATGACAAAGCCACCTAGTTCATTGAGCATATCCAACACATCTGCCAACATGTTCAAGATATTTTACAAAAGTCTAATGCCATGATCAACACTGGGCACCACACAAGTTTCAGGTGGGAGACAAAGTTTGGTTGCACTTGCATAAAGAATGACTTACAGGGCCCCATCAAAAGCTTCATCCACTCTGTTATGGACCTTACATCACCACCAATGCTATGGGTGACAATTCTTTTGAGCTCAACATTCCTCCCTTCCTTGGATTTCACTCAGTGTTCAATGTGGATCTCCTTCTTCCATATTTTCCACCATTATTGGACACCTCAGAGATAGAAGAAAAATTGACACCAACAGAGCTCAAACCTGATTACATGGAACATGCATCCATTGATCATATCATGGACACATAGGTCAAGGGAACTCACCAACAAATGGTCCAACTTTATTGGGTTGTCAAAGCAGGGAAACTCCTGCACCAAGGCAAGTGACTCACTCGGGGCCAAATTCAACAGAAATTTCCTCATATGATGGGGAAAATCAATGCAATGGAGACCATTTCTTCTTAAAGGGGGAGGATTTATCCAGGTGGATATCAATGACCAACCACCTATTCCAACTATCTCATCTTGGTAGTTTTTTCCTAGTTTTCGGGTCTTGAACTTTCAGGGCCATTTGAGGCCCTAAACAACATTTTTAGGGATCGCCACAATCAAACTATAGAAGTTGTTAGAGTTTGATGGAATAATTTGTATTCCTCAAATAGAACTTTCCAACGGGATATCGTGCGCCTAAAATGAAGATCATATGCAAAAATTACGACCCCAAGAAGTTGATGTACTAACTTACGCCAACGAGGCCCACATGACTATTGGCACTTCATCTCCTAGGGTTAGGTTTTTGGATGTCTAGGGTTTTTGAATTCATGATTATTGTAAAAATGTTTTTAGAGCCTCATTGTACTCATCTTATTTTGAATGAGCATAGTCACCACATCTCTTCTCATTGATAAGACACTACCATTATAGCAAGCTTGTTTTCAATCTACATTTTACAGTTTCAACATATTTATTTATTGAATAGAAGCCAATTTTACTGTATCTGTGTTATTGTTCCTTGTGTCTTTGTGTTAATAATAATAATAATAATAATATGTTTTCATTTCATTATGCTCATAAAATCTAGATCAATCTACCCTTCAACTTAGAATTTCTAACAAAGAATTTGCCTTTATCTCTGTCAACAGATCAACCTCTCACCATCATGGCATCCTTGGTAGATCCTTCCATGTTCTTCCATATCATTTCTTATGGCATTATATATGCAACCAAATATTCAAGAGTTAATGTGGTTGAATTAATCCATATAGCCATGACTACGCTATCCAAGGAGTCTGAAAAAAAAAAAAAACAAGCAAATACATTTCTCCTCTTTAGTGATTTTAATATCCACAAATAATAAGTGAATGATTACAGTGTTGAATTCATTCAGGTGCTCTGTCACTGATCTCCCATCACTCATCCTTAGAATATACAGTTTCCTCTAAACGAACAACTTGTTTACCATGGATTTTGACTGGTACAAGCTTCCCAACTTGTCCCACAGTTTCTTTGCATAGTCTTCACCTGAGACATTTGAAAATACTAAATATGCAAGACAAAGTCAAATCATACTCCTTGCCCTTCTCTCAATTTTCTCCCATTATTTCCTAGACATACTCATCGAAATGGTTCTGGGGCTCACAACTACCCACTATTCTCTATCTAACAGGAGATGTTCCATATTAATCTTCCAAAGCTCAAAATTCTCGCCATTGAATTTTTCTATCTCTATCCTCGAACGTCTTTCCATTATTTCAAGCACAACTTCAAATATTGTTGACTTATGACTCCCACTAGACCTAAATTTAGCTCAAATCCAAGATCTACTTAACCTTTCTCTGATACCAAATGTATCAAAGTAGCTATGATACTAAATGTGGAGAAAATTAATCCTCACACTAAACCAACCAGTAAAGTGAAGATAGATTCAAGCATAAAATAAATGACAAACACACAGTACACAGATATTTTACCCTGGAAACCCTTAACCAAGAAAACCAACATTCCTTGAACATATTTCTCTCTTATTGTCTTATTCATTCATTGAATAAAGAGTTACATGAATAACCTTGGTCTACACATAAGACACAATTGTCATCATACTCTCTTTCTTTACACAAGAACAAACCTACAACCAATTCGAATTGTATGTACATGACCTTTACAATTTTTATAAATATTCATCAACTTATTATGATTACAACATGCCTTATTTATAGGTTTTGCAACATGAAAAATCCTAAATGATGGCACCCAAAAATGGTTACAAATCCATGTAAACAATTGGATACAATTCTGTAAATCTCAGGATTTTGTTATAGTTGACTACCAATCAGTTACCCGTCGGTCTTCAATTAGCTACCACTTGGCCTCTTGTCAATTGACCTTTCAACTTTCCCAATTGAACACTTTGACCTTCAACTTTCTGGTCGATCACTTCAACCTTTAACATGACCATCGACTTGACTTATCTATTGAGTCGAAAATTCACCCTATTGATCCACCTCGACTAACCAGTCAGTTGATTGTTCTTTCACTGCAAAGAATATAACAACCCAACATTGCAATGTGTTTAAGATTTACAAAGATGGTAGTTTAATGGCATCGATAAGAAATATTTCCCTTCACCATTTTACAATGTGCATAGACCCTTGGAAGCAGTGCATTGATCCTTGGGGCTCCTGGATCTTCAAGAAACTTGTTCAAATTTTGATCTTGAACCTAGAAATCACCAGAGGATCCATATTTTCCAATATTTTGTTGCTTAAACTTCCATTCTCCATTACTTATAGACTTCTGGAGTGCATCCGAACTACTTTGATTATGAGAGACCCAATATTTTATTTGTGAGGTTAATGTGGTGGGATGCCTATATTAGAGAGATGGTATTGCTTATAGTCATGTTTTTCTTTGAAGGATAATCTACTAGAATTTATTTGATCCTTTGGAGTCACTTTTTGAGAGAGAAATAATGGTCAAACACTCCCTATTTTATTTTTATATTGCACTCCTAATAAATAATTATGCATTTTTTGGAATGAAGCTAGTCTCAACTCAATGATGTAGTGGATCGCAAGACTCACAAAGGATACTATTTTTTTTTCGTAGGCTACATTTACACATTTAAAAACTAAGAATGGAGAAATTAAGGATCCATTCTCTCAATTTTAAAGATAGAGCTTAGTTGCATTCATAATTGGATTAAGCACACTAGCTAGAACTCTAAAGAACCCATTTGCATTCTAGACAACAAGATAATTTTTGTCATCACATCGTCAATTGGTTCTTGTGTGTAGGTTACACAGGGAAGGATCCAGTCAGTCATCTAGAGCATAGGTTGTAGAAATAATATCTTATGGCTATCCCAACAAAAATAAGATAGAGATCCTTATATAGGGTAGGGAACAAAGGCCTAGTGGCCTTTCTGAATATAGGGAAATATGTACAATCCTAATCGTAGAGCTTAGAAGAGAATTCTATAGAGGATTTGTGTTGG
>SNQJ01S0199310.1:0-10291 GCA_010110895.2 Picea sitchensis
CACCGAGAATTAATACCGTATTTGGACTCCACTGGCCTGAACAACCAAAAGCGGCTCGTTGGCCTTGAATTAAATGTCTCGTAGGCTGGTAGGCAGATGGTTTAATGAGGGTTGGGAGGTGAACCTCCCATCCGTAGAGCTGTCAAGCCTGATCAGCGTGAGGGTAATCATGCCACATGCAACCTCACAAGAGGATAAGGCGTGGGGTAGAAGCGATTGTGGGCAGACGCGAGGGGAGAACTCTGGCATTACACAGAGTAAGTGATAGCAGAGAGGAAGGATTGCAACCTTCGCTCCTGGTCACTGGAAAATGGAGACGCAGTCTCACAACATCGTGGGCTCAGCTCGGGGGTGGCTAGTGGTAAATCTGCTGGGAGTCGCTAAGCCTACAGTTGGGTGGAAACGAGCACCGCTCTCAGCAGTTGCTTGACCCCTGGTGTTATTTTTGATAAGTGTTTTGCCTCTGGCATCTTGAAATATATATATATATATATGTTTATTCTGATAATTATGCTCATAATCTGTGAAACTGTGAATGATTTCATTATAAGAATGACTGTATGATGTTTTGATCAGTTCTAGTAGTCTTATAATTATAGGGAAGGACTACGTATGGTTTATGTACTCATGAATTTGTTATTTGTGTGTGTACTGACCTAATTCAGACTTCACGTCTGGTTTTCGAGAGGATGACATCCTTATATACCTCAGGTAGTACCCTAAGTAAATCTCCCCATAGAAATACCTTCCTTAAAAATCCCATCAAGAACCGGGAAGATGGTTGTGAAGGCGTAAGGCCTTAGTAATCATGCATGAGGAGGAACGATCCTCTTGAAAACTGAGATGACATCATAAGGATGAAGTAACGAATCGATGGATGAGATCCCATCGGGAGATCTGTTGTCACTCACGACCGTTAGATCGGAGGAAGAAGATGGAGTGTTAAGTACTTTAACCCTGATAGGTATTAATCAACAGACGAGATTTTGTCAGGGAATCTACAGTCACCCACGACCGTTAGATTAGTAGGAGAAAGTAGTGCGTTAAATTCCTTACCCCTTTGTTTTCCTGTGTCTTTGTGGGTAGCGAAGAGTTTAGGACCATAGATCCCCAAGGTTCATGAGAGTATCTGGACCGTGGATATTTTCCACGCCCAGGGAGTTGTGGAAGAATCCATGGGTAGGAACCATTATGAGCCGTCAGATCTCGGCTGGAAAACCCGAGAGCCATTGGATCTGGCAGGAGTTACTCGAGGGTTAAGACTCCAGTGTATAGGGGCTTTCCATTGTGGAAATCCTGGGATGGATCTGAACCGTCCGTCTAATGGAGGCCACGTGTCAAGAGATCACCCATTTCGGGAAACCGGGAGTCGGGAAATTGAGAGTCCTGTTGACAAGAGATCGGGGCTTTCCATTGTGGAAATCCCAGGATGGATCTGGACCGTCCTTCTAAAGGAGGCCACATGTCAAGAGATCACCCACTTCGGGAAACCGAGAGTTAGGAAATCAGGAATCATGTTGACAAGAGATCGGGGCTTTCCATTGTGGAAATCCCAGGATGGATCTGGACCGTATGTCTAATGGAGGCCACGTGTCAAGAGATCACCCACTTCAGGAAACAAAGAGTCGGGAAATTGGGAGTCCTATTGCTAAGAGATCAGGAATTTCCATTGAGGAAATCCCAGGATGGATCTGGGTCGTTCGATGGACAGAGGCCATGTGTCGTAAGAGTTCCCATTTCGGGAAATCGGGAATCGCGGAATCGGGATTCCTGTTGACAAGAGTTTGGGATTTCTCCATGGTGAAAACCCCAGCATAGATCTGAGCCGTCATATTGATGGAGGCCACGCGTTGTGAGATCTCCCCATTTTGAGAAATTGGGAATCGCGAGATTGGGAGTCCTGGCGACAAGGGATCGGGGCTTTCCTGGGTGGAAACCTCGGAGTAGTTGTGGACTGTCCGATTTAAGGAGGTGACATGTTGAGAGATTACCCGTTTTGGGAAATCGAGGATCGGGGATTTAGGAGTTCCGTTGACAAGAAATCGGGCCTTATCTTTGATAAATCTCGACCCATAATGACGAGATGATAGCAGGTGTCTGAGTCCTGAGGAATGGACAAGATTCCTTCGGGAAATCTCAGGGTCCGTAACAACTGTCCGATGTGAGGAAGAGATGTCAGTTTTACGTTGGGGCGCGAACGTGCATTAGGGTAAGAAGCGAGCATATATGGATGGCGAGTGTCCGCCCGCCCATATCTATGGCTGAGGATGCATTCTGAAGCCCCATTGGCCGATCACTAGCCCTGTCGAGGTTCAGCAGTTGCCAAGTCAAACGACTCGACATCACTATAGCGCCGAGGCGCGAAATATGAAAGAGGTACTACGATCATTTGAACTATGATCGTGACCCACGATCACATGGGAACGGAGAGAGAGAGGAAGAGCCAGCTTACACTGGTCCTCCATGGGTGTTTAGGGCTTCTGATTCGGCAGAAGACCAAAAAAATCCGATTTAGGTAGTGGGTATGTGACAGGAATCGCCACTGTTAATACGGATTCGTATGAGGGAGACGTTTACTTCCATCTCTGTGTGAATATCACACTCTATGAGTGTTGCTGATTTTGTGTTATACTACTTAGTCTTGTTAGGAATCTAACAACTATTTGTATAAGGCAGTTTAACTGACCAAAATTTAAGGCAGATTTATTGCCTCTTGTTGAAACCACTCAGCTAAGATAGGGGCAACAATTAATGTAATCAGTTTTGTATAATTGATGGAGATTTTGTTTAAATATGTATTTCTGAGAGGCAGATTGTGAGGAAAGGGCTTCAAGCCATCTCCGGGATGTTGGTTGTAATCTCCTGTTAAGAAGTAAAATGTTGTTTCCATTTTCCCGTGGATGTTTCCCTCATCCTGGGGGTTTTACCACGTAAATTTTGTGTCTCCATGTGTGATTGGTTTTTGCTATGATTTCATGTTTGTGCTATAAATTTATCTATGTGGGCTTCCACTGCAGAACAAGTGGTATTAGAGATTTAAGGTGCGGCTTGATGGTGTCGATATCAATGGGAGAACGAAGCCTCGGTATGATGAGAATCTAAATCCGTTGTTTTTTTATGAAGTGACCACCCACGATTGAATGGAAAAGGTCATCAACTTCATGTGATTGATGTTGCAGAAAACACACATAGTCCCGTGAATGATTGTGAGTAGGCATGATTTGTCTATTTTTGTTGAAAGTGAAATCACAAGGCTGCTCGTTGTTTAATGTAGAGGCTGTTGTGAGGGCGATTTCTATGAGAGCATTTTTTTTGGAGTGCAAACCATTGTAAAGGAGGAGTTGTCACTACAATTGAAGGTAGAGCCATATGGAAGAGAGAGGAGGATGCGGGTGTGTATGAGAGAAGCACTACCTTTTTGGATGCATCTGGTGACGGCCGCAAAGTTAGAACCTATTTTGGCATAGGTGAACATTCATATCGCTGCCCATAAATCACGTTTTGTCCACGAGATGGCTTGAGGAAAGGCATTCCAATATTGGGTCAGAATGAAYAGGAGGGAATTGGAGGCCACTRGAGTTTTTTGAATCATTGTGAAACATGACGTTGTATCGAAACATCTGTGTTTTRTGTCTCTTAGCATATCCGGAATCTGCTAGAGCTTCCAGTTCCAAGGAGCTCGCCAAGATTGCAATGAAGGTAACCCTGCATGAAGTCAAAGTTCTCTGACACTTTACCTTCTGAGATGAGTTGGCAACTGATGAGCCAAAGTGACTGATCCACCATTGAAGACTACATGGAGCTCTTCGGATATTGTTTTCCGTCAACTTAACGACTTTCTCGAGTCTCTACAAAACTCAAAATGGAGAAGGAAGTGATGTTTTTTTTCTTATTAGTTCACGTGAAGATCTTGGCGTGTGAAAATTGGGGTAGTGTTGGATCTATTGAAGGAAAGTCCAGGCTTATCGACAGAGTCTCTTCATTCATCTTCCCATGCATTCTTTTATGCATCAATAGCTACTACAACTGCTACCTCTGCCTTGACTTTCTTTCCCAATTTCCCATCTTTTGCTTCATAGTTTCTCTTGAGTGATGCAGGTTCGATTGCTTATTGTGATGCTACTATAGGCTAGGATGATATTTGATATAGCTCTCACAATGCTTATAGGGATCCCACTTATGATTATGCTTGATGTGGTATATCTACTAGAGGCAATGGATTTCCACGGTTAAGAGGCTCAGATCTGCATAATTACACTCCGGAAGTGAGGTTTCGATTGGTGCTTGTGTGTATTGGAAGAGAAGGGAGCTTCAAGATTGTATGAGCATGTGCAGTGTGAGACAGGTCAGGTGTCTATGAAGTTTTCACAATATTGCATGGTTTTCATTTGAGATCAATTTGGTAGAGCTCAGATGATGCTTGTGGCAGCATTGAGAACGAGCATGGAAACATGAGCAAGAGGATGAGCATGGAGAACAAAGAGGAGCCATGTCATGTTTCATGGATTGGTTTCTATTGTTTTAGATTTCGATACCCATAATGCTCTTGGAGGAGATCGACACTGAAAGTTCGACAATTTGCTATTTTGGATTTCGATAGAGCCCCTGCATGGAGGCTACACAGGATGTAGGTGGAGGGACAACTGGTCTTAAGGGGTTTTTTATCACAAGATCTGTGCTTCAACATCGTGTGGAGGATTTGTGAAGAGGAAACAAATATTTGTGTGGAGCAATGGTAATGGTAGTTGTCATGTGAACATTTATTTTAATGGAGTTGTAAAATTTTGAATTTCCATGTAATTGGGCATGTGGTTGTAAGACCTTGTTAGGCTTGCGTACCCCTATTTTTCAACCGGTTAAGTCTAGACGTAGACTTTGGTGATAGGTGGTGGGTTACGAGTCATGATAATTGCCCATGGTTTTATGTCTATGTAATCGCATGTAATAAAGCCTGCTTAAAGGCTAGTTGTAACTCTGTTATAAATGGGCATGGAGGTGAGCGGTGAATGTTTACTTCGTCGGCTTGGATGGATTTGGTCAAGGGGATGTTCATGTTAAGGTGGAGCTAGGACTCCATTTAAATTTTCCTGGAGGTGAGTTTTTGTCACAGTCACTTGGCTAGCTTCATTTGTTTTTTGGTGAAGGTCTTGAACGCAGTGTTCGAGGTGGAGCACTAAAGCTGCTCATGATCGCAACAGAAGAGTTGTTTACAAATCTCAAGTAATTCATTGTATGGCCTAATGGTACCTAGGCATATGGTACATGATGTTGATTCCTTCGTGGTGATCTAGATTTACAAGAAGTGGGAATAACTAGGGTATTCACTATCTTGGTAATTAAGTAGTTGATGATATGCTTGTTGCAAGCACACACATGGTTACGATCAACAGGTTGGATCGGTTGGCTTGGACGTTAGAGATGAAGGGTCTCGGAGCAGCAAAACAATCTTGAGCATGGAATACATAGAGATAGGACTAAAGGTGAGGTTTGGTTATCACAACATGAGTGTGTGGAAAAGACACTCAGAAATTCGGTATGAATTTAACGTGAAACCTGTAAAATCCTTTTAGAATTTTTCTTCAGGTTTATGTCCAAGATATGTGGAAGAAAAGGGTTACATGTCTCGTGTATCGTATGTTGGTAAAATGTATAATTTTGCGATGAGAAAATCATATATTTCACTTGCAGGGAGTTGTCAGTGGTCACATGATAAATCCAGGTGGAACAGTGAAATGGGTGCTTCGGTTTTGAAAGCACCGGTATCATCTATATTTAGCTTGCAAGAAGGTGATGAATGGACAATGGCATGACATTAGGTAAATTGTTGTCAAGGTGGAGATTGTTAGGAATCTGACAACTATTTGGATAAGGTGGTTTTAACTGACCAAGATTTAAGGCAGATTTATTGCCTCTTGTTGAAACCACTCAACTAAGATAGGGGCAACAATTAATGTAATCAATTTTGTATAACTGATGGAGATGTTGTTTAAATATGTATGCTTGAGAGGCAGATTGTGAGCAAAGGGATTCAAGCCCTCTCCGGGCTGCTAGTTGTAATCTCCTGTTAAGTAATAAAATGTTGTGCCATTGTCTCGTGGATGTTTTCCTCACCCTGGGGGTTTTACCACGTAAATTTTGTGTCTCCATGTGTGATTGGTTTTTTCTATGATTTCATGTTTGTGCTGTAAATTTATCTATGTTGCCTTCCGCTGCACAACAAGTCTCAATATCACACTTATGAGTGCTCTCCTTCTGCTCTCCATTTCTATGCTCATTTTAGTTGAGTCGATGTTTTCTTCTTTATGCATGAAACTCCGAAATGTTGTAGCGTGCAGTGAAATAATGTAATTCTTGCTCAGCTTCTTAATAATGTATTTCGATCTGTGGGAAGGCCATATCCAATATACTTACTCGAGATCGCGTAAAAATTCTATGGCGCTCGACCCTTCTTTACTTACTTTAATATAAAAATATTTGTTCGATCTTGCATTTAATATAAAAATATTTGTTCTATGGCGCATTTAGATTGCCTCGCCCAATCCGTCGGAATCTGGTGGGAGTCGTAGTTTGTGTTGTTTAAATAGTCGTTTCCATTATTTGAATTGTTCAAATTATCTCGACCAATCTGTGGAATCTGGTTGGATTCTAATCTGTGTTGTTAAAATAGTCGTTCCAATAAATTATTTTATGATCGCAGTTTACTGATGCTTATGGTTAGATTCAAATCAAAGCCATGTAAAATACATCGTAGGATTAGAGAGATTGTTGAGTTCAAGAGTATAGATGACACATTTCGAAGGTTGGTGGCTCTTTAATGTTATACATAGTTTCATGTCAAAACCATGTATATATCAAAATTCCATATCATGTAAATTTTAATATTATGGAAATCGTGATGATCAACATCATGGTTTGGTTTGGTTAACTTGAACAAAAAAAAAATTGAGAAAGGTAAAAGATTATTTGGACTTTTTATGTTTTGACTTATGGAGTATTTTTAACAAATTTTGTAATATGGCAAAAACACATGGCTTTGGGCTATGTATTGGTATATAATACAAAGGAAGTATGAAAACAAATGATAGTGGGAAAAACACCTATATCTTTTTCCCCACTCCACATCCCCACATGGTTCATGCTTTGCAAAACATATGTAATGTAAAAGAAGGGTGGCTCATGCTTTGCAAAATACATGTAATGCAAAGAAGGGTGAGGGAAGAGTGTGGAGTAGTCCACCTCATATTTTAATTTCTTTATATCTTTGTATGGCCACCCTGCTCCCAATTGATAGGTAATGTGGAGGAATCACCAGAAAGGAAGAGGGCAAAGTGTGGAACACACATCGTGCCTTCTCCTTGCTTTGCCTCTACATCCCCATACAACTCCTTGCCTAATTCATCCTTTTGAATTAGCATCGAAATTTGCATTGTTAAAGAAATAAATTCCTTGTAGTCAAAACAACTAAAAATTTAAAAGATGAGCTCATTAATCACTTGATTAGGTTGTTCAATGCTGAGACCTTCAACCAAGTGAAGGTCCTCAAGAAAGAAGACCAACATATGAAAATTGTGAGGGACCAATATAGGGTTCATCTAGAAACGAACCCTAGGTATGAGCGCCCTCCAATGATTCCAGTAAGGGAGTCAAAATCCCTCTTTATTTTTACATGAAATTTGCAACATCTAACGTATTTCAAACTTTTCATAGGCTGCGAGACACATCAAAGGAAACAAATGCTAGACTAGAAAAGCATGGCCAACACAAGCTTGGGAATGGTGGTTATTCCAATTGGGTGGCACGAATTGTAAGTATCAATAACTCAAACATTGTATCCAAATAATAAATTGCATATAATTTTTTTTTTATTTCACCATAAAAGATAAATCGATGATCTTAAGAAAAATTGCAAGCCAATTGGTTCAACGAAATGCCAACGGAGGACAACTTGAGGCTTGTCTTCTAGCACGTCTTTGCAATTTTTCTTGAATGCCGAAAATCAACAAATTTTATTTAAGATTGATTACTTGTGGAGTCTATTAATTATTAATTTTCTCCATAAAGTATTGAGCCTCTTTGTTTTAAGCATGAAAGACACAATACATATAATGCACAAGATGGAGAATGACTAGCCAATGAAGGTCATGTTGTGCATCTTGGTAATGGATGTATTAATGTGCTACAAAAACCTTAGTATGAATTACAGTTGAAAATATTTAATTGCAAATAGGGTATTAATTTTAATCTTTGATGTTTCAACTCTAGATCATGCAGAGGGTCATCCTGTACAAGATGATGTAGTTAGACAAGGAGATGAAGTACATGATGTGGCCCTGTCAAGTAAAGAGAACCACTCTAATGTAGTTTTTATTAATAAAATACTTGTGATGATATAAACAAAACTTATCAATTTAACATTTCTTCATTATTGCAGTAGATCTTGGTGTTGGCATTGTTGGTTATGTGTTGTCATTGATGGCAACATGAATCAGTCATGAAAAGAATTATACAACATGAATAAATCATGGACAAAGTTATACAGTTGGAATTAGTGTCAGGATGGCCAATAAGGTTTGTCCATGTGTAATGAAGGGTCATTGATGGAAAGAGAATGCAACATAGTAGCAAGGCTAAAGTTTAGGAGAAATAGCGTATGATAAATGTTATCGATGTAATATTCGATCACTGTCAAGGATTGATGATCTTTTTTATAGGTACATTTTCCAAAGCTCAGAAGAGATAGTTCTTTTGAAGTCGCGCAAGAGATCATGTTTCAGAAAGAATTTTTATAGGTGGAAACCTTTATAAAAATCAAGCAATTGGAGTCGTTCATCCAGATATCAAACATAAATCTAACCATTGGATCACAGAGGGAAACTGTGTAAAGAAGCAGAGAATTGTGGTTGTATGATTGAATATTCGGGAGTGACTTAAACCATCAGATCGTGTAAGATGAACAATGGTCAAATTCAGAGCTGACTACTTCAGATAAAATTACTCGAAGGAAAAATATTTTAGCCAAAGACGAAGTCTCGAAGTCGACATGAGTCGTTCGATATCAAAAAAAATTCGGGAGTAATATTGATCGTCCGATCAAAATAAAGTGGAAGGATAGGATAAGAAAGGCCAAGGCATGAAGTCCCTAATTAAAATCATCATATAGCATCAGGAAATATCTCAGTCGCTGGATTAAAGCTGAGTATAATTGGTCAACCTCAGCATTGACCACTTTGGTGAAAAGGATTTCAAATTGAACCAAAATTCATGAAGCTCGAATTCACGAAGAAATGTTAGTCGTCTGATCTGAGGAACACATTGGGAAATATCCCGACCGTTGGATCAAGTAAAGAGGAAGTATAGGATAATAAATCCCAAAGGCTCGAGATCCTGAATAGTCGAATTCCTGACAACTGTTGGATTATGTTAATATTCTCAGGTTAAAGAAGGATCGTTAGATGAAGTCAAGTTACTCGAGGTTTATTCTCTGGGGAATCTCACTCCAGGAGAATTGGGAAGTGGGAAAAAGATAATAACCCGAAGTCCCGAAGGCCAAAATGAATCTGGACCATCCAAGTGGAAGGATATCCTAAGCACTAAGGGTCGTTGGATCATCCATGACAGTAGGACCTCACCAACAGGACATGTGGTGCAATCAGAAGGTGACAAGTGTCAAGGTCCAGTTGGCACTTTAGGTATATGAAACTCATGAATCTAAGTGACATGTGGTAGCCACTCGGTTAGTTCCATGTCAACAGTGATGTCACAAACCACGTCACTCTGGGATTACTAACTTCGGGGATATCCAAGCCTATGTTATCATCTAATCGTCGAAGTTCGGAATCACGAAGTAATGTTAATCATTGATCTAATTCGAGAGCATTCTCAATCATTGATCAAGTACATTAGAAGGATAGAGTAAGCATAAATCTCAAAGTAACACTAACTTTTGATCTACTTCGGGAGCGTTCTCAAAGATTGATCAAGCATAGTGGAAGGATAGCATAAGTGGAGGTGTTAACCGAAAACAAGTAGTCATCGCCGCTTTATGAATTTATTTGGTAGGTAATCACTCCAGAGGGATTGAACTATCTCATATTTTGAATATCCGAGAGTCCCGAATCTCTGAAGTTCCAAACTAAATAACAAACATCCATCTCAATGTCCAATTAAAACATGACCGTTGATTTTTATAAGTGTTTAAGCACATGTTTGGCTTAACACCTAGCCACTGTGTGCGGTCATATAGAAGTCCCGAAGTGAAAGAGAATCGTCCACCCAATTGTAGATTAAGTCA
>SNQJ01S0199311.1:0-10256 GCA_010110895.2 Picea sitchensis
CTATAAAACAAAAATTGAAAAAAACTATATATGTTTGATAAAAGTTTAGTATGACCATGTCTAACATAATGAAAACTAGAGGGAGGTGGGGAAAAATCTCTTATACCTCACAAAGTGTGTGAGAAACATATAAATTAAATAAAAAACTATGAGAGTATTAAACTAGAGAAGAGTGGTCCTCAACCACACAGGGACTTGAGGTTGAGGATAATCGAGCTTGGTCAAGTCAATTCCAACCAATTTTTCTACCAACAAATTAATTTTATGGTCTACTAGCTTTATCTACAACTGCACGTTATCTAACTGTAGTAGAATCTCCTGGTGAGCTTCATGTGGCTCTACAAAAACCTTGCCCATCAACATTTTGAGATGTCAGTATATGTTGATGGTCTTTAGATATCGTGACTCCTTGGCCTGCGTGGTACCAGGGTGAGGAATCAGGGAGAGGGTGTTGTTCACAACCTCCTCGTTGGAAACAAAGTGTGGAAGAACCCTAACATCTCCCTCTGCCAGGTCGATTTCCACTCTAATCTCAGGTAGGGTGTGGGTGTGATAAGCCACTACTGAATCCTCTGCATTAGAAATGAGTCGGGAGCCTAAAGAGCAACAACGACTGCCTCTTGAGTGATGAGAAGAGCTACCTCTAGCCATGGTCGGGAGCAGGAAAGAAAGAGTGCAGAGAAAATGCAACAGGGTGAGAGCCAAGGAGTCTAAGGGGGGCAATAGAGCAACCGAGAGTAGAAGAGAGGAAATAGAGGATCTAGAAGAATAAGGAACCCATAGAGGAATGCATTTGATAGAGCCATCCCATCACATAGGGGAAGTACATGGCCGATGAGGTTCCATAATTAGAGCCGTAAGGGCCATTACTGCAAATGATTGAGCCCACAGAGCCCAAGGTGTGGGAAGGACAGAGGCAGAGATCAAGTTGTACTAGTGGGATGCCATCGAGCTAGCGCTGGAGTTGTAATGATGTCGCATGGGAGGAGACCATGGAGGGTGCCTAGGTGGATGATTAATGAAGTGTGTGGGAGACACGTGGCGATGCTCCTCGAGAAGCGATCCCAACGTCGAAGCTCATCACTGTCACTCGATACTGGTCATCTAATGATTGAAGCTATTTTTATTGAGGTTTAGTGATAATTTGAAATAATTGTTATTTAAATTGAAATTTTTATAAATATATTTTTATTAAGTGGATGAAGTGTTAGATATTATGATCCTAAAGTACTTACTATAATATTATTTTATTATACCTAGTATTATCTAGAATGTATTTTCTTATGATGAGCTTATTAAAGCTCTCATTTTCTCATGTGAGAATAATGTTGGAGATTGTAAGCTCTTGCCTTGATTGTGTAAACTATTTTTCTTCTTTAATAAAATTTGGTGGAGAGAATATTCCAAGCTAAGAAGATGTTGGAAAACTCATCATCACATTGATGGTGATTGATTGGTATGTCAATTATTTAGTTTTACAAAGAAAATTATTTTTTTTCTTAGATCTATCACTGTTCTTAAGTTTAAGATATGCAAATTTATTCATCCTCTTGTTGGTCAAATCTCTGAAAATTTTGGTCAAATCTCTGCAAGTTTTAGATCTGCTTAATATCCCAAGATTGTGTTCTCTATGATGTGTGCAAATAAAGTTTGTCCTTCCACTTGATATGTTCCTGTCCACGCTTAAAAAAAATGTTGTTGCTCCCATTCTAGTGCTTATGCACATTGAAATCACTCTAAATTTGATGTCTTTTCCATGACTTTTATGCTGAAGTCACTCTAAATCTATTGTCTTTTCCTACTCTTCTCTGCAACGATTGAAATCCCAGTCGGCTCCTTAATCAAAACCCATGACAGATCTAAAAATTTGAGCCTCCTTTATCAAATCAAATCGGTGTAAATGAGGGATTTATGATCCATATCTCACGGTCAACCCTCAAAACCTCCACATCTTTTTTCTCACGCCCATAGAGGATTGCAATGTCTTGTGACAAGGGCATTATCCACATATTTTCTCTCAAAGTACAGGTGGGAGGAGAGGCTCCAAGCAAATCCAGTGCTACTAAAGACTTGCCCATCTCGTAGATTTTGGTCCAACCCACAATTTTGAAGATCGGCCTCAACTCGCCCACAATTTTGCAGCTCACTCAGCTCACCTCGCCCTCAATCTCGCGCATAATCTCCATATTGCCAACCATATATTTAAATGTTTACATGTCAAATTTAAAAAAAACAAAACTAAGCTTTTATTTTTGTGACATATTTTAAAAATAAAAATTTTATTGGGAGTCATAAAGCATAAGGAGTTTGATATAATGTTTACTTCAAGGGGGGGCTTGAACATAAATTATATTTTTTGAAAAGTGGGATCACTATCATATTTTGAGGTACATTGATTTTGAGGGGGCCTTGAACATGATTTTTTTTTTTTTGAAAAGGTGGAATCACTATCATATTTTGAGGTACATTGATTTTCAAGGGGTGCTTGAATATGAATTATATGTTTTGGAAAGTCATGAATTATATTTTTTTTCGAAAAGGTGGAATCACTATCATATTTTGATATTTTGAGGTACATTGATTTTCAAGGGGTGCTTGAATATGAATTATATGTTTTGGAAAGTGGGATCACTACCATATTTTGAGTTGCAATGATTTTTTTTTCTTCGTAATTTGAAGTAATTTTTTTTACGGGGGACACACAAAGTCATAAATATTGTAAATTTCATTTCTTCCATTGTTTGCGAAAAAATAAAGGAAGATTATATGTCAAAATTTTAAACGATATTGTAACATTTTTTTAATAGAGGATTAAAGCCAAGTACAAAGCTTAATCATTCTTTTTCAAGCAACTGTACGAGGGTCAAGGCCAAGCCCCTATAGTTCATCTTTTTGCGGCGCATTGTGTGGTGTGTTTTGATCTTCTTTTTCATGTGGTGCACGATCTTCTTTGGTGCATAATTTTTTCTTTACACAAACATTCACAATGTCCAAATTCATAAAAAAAATTATGAGTTTGATAAACTCGAAGGCTCCAAAAACTACAAAGCATGTAAATGACATATGAAAAGTACTTTGATTTATAATGAGCTATGGAAAGACATATGTAATGGAAATGTAAAACCAAATAAACCCACTGACGCAGGGCCACTAGCTAAATGAGAGCTAAAAGATAAAAAGACATTAGCATTAATAAAATCATATGTAAATGAAGAAATGTATGTTCACATTGGAAATGCATCTGATGCATGGTTTGCATGGAAAACATTCAAAGATCTGTTTAATACTCAACCTAAAACAAAAGGGGTTGACATTCAATTGAAACCATTTCAATAGAAATTGACTGAAGGTGGAGATGTACTTGAGTACATTTCTAAACTTAAGAACCTCACACAATATATTTCTAAGGTTGGATTTACTATAATAGATGACGGTTTGATGACATCAATATTGATAGAAGGATTGCCGCTCTCTTATAAACACTTCTTGGAAACTTCACAGTTGACGAGAAAGTTAGATAAGATATCTTTTGATCAGTTGAGTGAATTGTTAGTTCAACATGATAAAACTTTTGGGAAGAAGAAACAAATCGGTGAAGATGTCTTCTTTATAGAAGATAGCACTAGTAATCCTTCAACTCAAAAATCAAAAGAAAGAGGAGCTCAATTTAGTAACGGAGGATGTGGTAATCAAGATGAGGAAGCTTCTAGAGGACAAGGTCGATGACAAAGTCAAGGAAGAGGAAGAGACAACAATCAAGGAAGAGGAAGCAGTCAAAGAAGAGGAAGAAGTCAAAGAAGAGGAAACAAAAATTATCAACGAGGATCAAACAATTTCAGAAGAAGTTGATAAAAAAACCTCAAAATTGTAATAATCGGTATGGAAGAGGCAAAGACTTTAGTCAAGTTATGTGCAGGCAATGCAACAAAATTGGTCATTATGTAGAGGATTGTCGCACTCCAACAAAGAAAATACAAAATTTTAAGCAACAATCGACTTCAACACAATATGCTAATGATCAAGAGGATGATGCTTCAGAATATGTATTCACTTCACTTCATAATTCAGAATCTACAACCTTACAAGTTTCCAATTATTCTCTTAAAAGTGACTATGAAGATTCTTGGATCTTCGGTACTGAAGCTACTCAACATATGAATTTCTGACATGAATTATTTCGGGCATTTCAAGAATGTGAACTAAATTTGATATTTTTGGCTGATGATACAACAAACACACACACCTTATGGAAAATGTTTAGTGAAAGTTTATCTTCTTGGAATTTGAGAGAAAATGATATCAAATGTTTGTTATCTACCAACATTCAAAAATAATTTTTTGTTGTTGGAACGTAGTGGGAAGACTCGGGGTTAATCATCTATATACAAATAAAAACCTTAGACACTAGCCCTTTTAGCATCACCTGTAGAGAAAGAGAAGTCTCACTCGAGGCATCTAGAGAGGTTGCAGGAACCAGGGGTCTACATTGATGAGAGGAAGTGAGGAATTCTCATGTTATTACTACCTTTTACCCATGTGTGCAGTTCCAATTACTTAACATCTACTTAACATTCATCATATTCTACTTAACATTCATTCAATTACTAGAGACTTCAATGCACGACATTATAACAACATATATGAATAACACATTCAACATTTATCATCATTGTACCATAACATGAAACATCATCAAATGAAAAGACAACACATCAAAAAACATGGGTTTAACATGGTTCACCCAACTTCAGCTACGTCCACAATGATTGGCTTCTATTATTAGTCATTGATAATTCCCTTATAGCTACAAACTGCGCTACAAAATATGCAACAATAACATTACCCAAACCTTCCTAGCCATTCTACTGCAGTGCGAGATTCACTCCTCAGTCATACCTCAAACCTCTTCCTTCGCTTGACTCAACTTACCCAAAAAGCATTAAGAACTTCCCCAAAAATTCTGAACCTTAGACTCCTCATATTCAAAATCCCTCTACCCAAAAAACCTTTACATATTTATATATAAAAATAGGGCTAAGCCTGTTAAAAAAGTGGACAAAAATGTCCCAAAAATCCCAACAGTCTATAATCTTTTTTTTTTCTTTGCACATTGCTCCGTCGCACATCCTTATGTCGCGTGCTTTGGTCCATCTTCTAACTGCCTTTTGTTCTTTGGATTCGTCTGGTGTAGATATAAAAAATTAACCAAAATTCCTATCCAACAGGCCCCCAACACTCACCTATGGCTCGTCCCAAGCCACTCAGGCCTTCTTCCAGTGCGTCATGAATTTTTCGAAGGTCTCTTTTGCTGTCGCAACATTTTCCTTGACCTCTTGTTCCTTCTGCAAAATGTGGTCAATTTCTTTTGCAATGATGCGAGCCTATGTATCTTCTTGACACCTTCATCAACTTCCTATTTGATGATTTCTTGAGTTGTTGTTAAGGTTACTGTCACTCTTGTTGAAATATTGGTTGTCATTAATGTCAACCCTTGAAGAATTTTGGTAGCCCCAAAGGTATGGTTATGTAACATGTACTTGATCAAGGAAAAAGGTCATAAAAGATTTATCCAGATGGATGTTGGTGGCCTCCCACCTATTCCAACTGGCTCATTTTGGCAGTTTTCTAGTTTGATAGTTTTTTCCCTAGTTTTCGGGTCCCTGACTTGCGGGGCCGCTTTGAGGCCCTAAACAACAGTTTTTAGGGCTTGCCACAGTCAGAATCGACCTTTCCAACAAGCTATTGTGCACCTAAATTGAAGATCGTATGCAAAAGTTACGCCCCTGGGAAGTTGATGTACTAACTTACCCAAACATGGCCCACATGACTTTTGGAGCTTCATCTCCCAAGGTTAGGTTTTTGGATGTCTAGGGTTTTTGACATTCCTGCTTGTTGTAAAAAGGCCTTCAGAGTCTCATTGTAATCAACTTCTTGCGAATGAGCACAACCATCACATCTCTTCTCAGATATAAGCCACCACCATTCTAGCAAGCTTGTTTCCGCTGCATTTTACAGTTTCAGCTTATTTCCTTATTGAATAGAAACCAGTTTTACTGTATATCTTTTATTTTGTGTTAAGAATATTTTGATAATAATCTGTATTCATTTTGTTCTACAAATATATTATGGATCAGTGGTATCAGAGAGGTCTTCTCCTTGTCGTTCTTAATGCATGTCCCCAATGAGGTCATGGTACTAAGAATTGGGTCTCGAGGTTGTTTCTCTTGAGGACAAAATCTCTTGCACGCCCAAACGACCTCTCATGGCAGAAGAAATGAAATACAACGTGACATGAGATCCCTTCAAAATGTTGCTCGAGGAATCCCTCACGCAATAGAGGAATGAGATGATGGATAGTTTTGCACAAATCCTTTAGCGACTACTAATAGGCAACGCATCTTCCTCCAACGGAGGCGCTGCCCCATTCATGGTACAAATCAACTTCGATATTCTTATATTTGAAGGTCAGATAGACGCAGATACGATAGAAAAATGGTTGAATCTTCTATAAGGGTATTTATCTGTCCATAACTTATCGAATAGGGAAAAGATTATTTTTGTGCTCCTCAAAGTCACCCCCCATGTCAAAGATTGGTGGGAAAATTTCTGTGAGAAAAATGAAACAGAGGAACCCTCATTATTTACAGTCACAGTGACCTGGGAGTCCTTCAGGGATGTTATTAAGGAACAATAATAACTTGTTGGAAGTTATGACGACCTGTACGCAAAATGGACCACGCTGCGGTAGGAAGGAGACCAAGCAGTGCCCGAGTTCACAAATATCTTCCATACCTTGCACACCAAGCTAGGTATCAAATATTCTGAGGGAATTATGGTGCTCAAGTATCTTTGTGGTTTGCATAGATACATCCAGGACAAAATGGATTTTCTGGACATCTCATCCTTGTGCACGACCTATCGACATGCCATCAAAATCGAGCAGAAGATCAAACAAAAGACGAGGAAATTGGGCCTGGGAACCCCTCATAGAAAAATCCAGGAAAGGGTGTCCCCAACATGTAGAACAAAGGACATAGAAAATACAGACAGCCTCAAGATAACCAGTCTAGGCCGCAAGCAAAGAAGGACACCAGAAAGACAAAGAAAGATACCGGGA
The DNA here is from genome assembly GCA_010110895.2 of Picea sitchensis. Taxonomy (NCBI): domain Eukaryota; kingdom Viridiplantae; phylum Streptophyta; class Pinopsida; order Pinales; family Pinaceae; genus Picea; species Picea sitchensis. The sequence continues at coordinate 7,118 of SNQJ01S0199311.1, forward strand.
AGTGGTGTGACTTCCATAAGATCCCATGGAATAACACTACTGATTTATGCTCGAAGAAGTCGCTGGTGGCTGAGGTGAAAGCCTATGAATCAGATGCAGGTTCTGACTTTGATTTAGAACTAGAAAGGGGAAGACAGATCATAGATGCAGAACCCATTACTACCATTTCTACCACCAATCTCCAACCCGGTGAACCAGACGAGCCAGAGGAAGGAGAGTGCATTTTTCATTCACAGATGTGGGTGAAGGGTACCCCATTGCACTTCATCATTGATAGTGGTAGGCAGAAGAACCTCATCTCAGCAGAGGTTGTCAAGTGACTCACCTTACCGACAACGCCGCACCCACAACCCTATACCATCGGATGGCTCTGCCAAGGAAGAGACATCCTCGTCGGCCAACAATGTCTCCTGTCATACGACATCAATCCCTTCAAAGACGAGGTATTGTGTGGTGTTTCCCTTCTCAAAGTTTGTAATGTTATTTTGGGCCAACCATATTTATGGAAATTACCATGTTGTATATGAGTCTAGGCCTCGCAATGTTATTATTACTTTGAACAAGAAATTGTACATGATACCCGAGGCAGTGCCACCTAGTGCTATTTCCTTAATCTCTGCCAAGCAATGCAGAAAAATCATCTCTCAGACAGGGAAGTTTGTCTTCTTCATGATTCACTCTCAAAATGAGTGAAAGATCACATCCACATCCAGAGTCTTCATGGTCAACCTCTCCACACAGTAGAATTAAGTGGATAAGGTTGTGGAATATTACTTAGATATCTTCTCCTCACCTACCGGGTTACCTCTGCACTGTCAGGTCAAGCACCCCATCGATCTGACCCCTGATGCATTGCTTCCCAATGGGCTAGTATACTATCGCTCGCTGTTAGAGAATGCGGATATCAAGAGATAGATATAAGAACTGCTCCACAAGGGGCACATCCTTCCTAGATCATCACCTTGAGGGAGCCCAATCATGCTGGTACAGAAGAAAGATGGAACATGGTGACTCTGCATTGATTACCAGGCCTTGAATAAAATCACAGTCAGAAACCGGTACCCGATTCCTCAAATCGACGACCTCCTTGATCAACTCATGGGGGGAAAATACTTTAGTAAGATTGATTTGAATTCTGTCTACCACTAGGTCCCGATAGAACAAACAGATGTATGGAAGACCTCCTTCAAGTCAAAGTAAGGTCTTTTTGAATGGTTGGTCATGCCCTTTGGTTTGAAAAATGCTCCAGCCACTTTCATGAGGATGACAGATGATATCTTGCGACCATTCACCAACACATTTGTAGTGGTGTATCTAGATGACATCTTTATTTACAAAAAGACTTGGGCAAAACACTTGCATCATATTCAATAGGTTCTGCACACCCTACGACAACACCAACTCTACGCCAACTTGAAAAAATGTTCCTTTGCCATGGACATAGTTCATTACCTAGGCTACATCGTTGATAAACATGGCGTACATGTGGATCTAGCCAAAATCCAAGTCATACGTGACTGATCATCCCCAACCACACTCACTGAGCTTCAGAGCTTCTTGGGCCTTGCCAATTTCTACCGCATGTTCTGTTAGTGACATTATTTGTCTTGGGCTAAAAAATACCCAGGTCTGCAGGTTACACGGGAAGCACCCCAACGCAACATGGGAGAATCTATTTTCCGATCATAAGTCAAGCGAGTGGGCAAAGTTTTGATGTCAGCAGCCAAGATCCACCTACCAAACTGATCGACATGCATCGAGATTTCGGGGCTGCCAAATTGCCCGGGATTTAGCACGAAGGATAACGCCAATGGTTCAAGGAAAATCTGGGTCTTCCAATCCAGTTGAGACAGGTGGAATTCAGTTGGCATATCGGGGATCGGTGTTTCGAGAGACGAGGAGCCTCCCATTCTTTACAGCTGAAATTGCCGATCGGAAAAATGCCGAAAGCACCTTTGGAGCCAAGCCCACAATCCCAGCACCAGGTCACATCAAGCGAGCCTGTAAATGGGGATAGCCCCCCTTTTATAATAGCGAATACTATCTGGGCCGTTCATCTGAAGGGCACACGACACACATCCATGTCACGTGGGCATTCAGAAGTTCAAGGGGTAAGCGCACCTCATCTTTGCACCTCCCAAAACCTTGAATCCCGAAATGCCGAAAACGCCCAGAATTAGGCTCATGGTTTTGGTGCCTGGTCACAAAGGAGCAGGCCTAAAGGAGGGGCACTAATGTTTATCATTCGACGAGATGGGCCCGCAGTATTTACAAATCAGTTCAGAACCATCAGATCAGTGGGGGGACGCGTGGTGACCGTTAGGTTCTCCTGGCATTTCTCCCATTGCGATTTCGAAGAAAGAATACTTGCTCCTTCATATCCAAGAACCCTAAAACGCCGAAAGCACTCTGGAAGATAGATGTAGGGTCGCGGCCCGTGGTCACTTGAGAAAGTAAAAGGGACTGTACAAAGGGGAGGCCAAAAGCATTGAGTTGAGTTTCAAAAGGGGGCATTGTGTTCTCCAGATGCCGATTCGACGTAATCTAGATCCCGATACCTGCTGGGAATGAATGAAGAAGAAAGAGGGTGGTTGAAACCTCCCCTCACTCATTAATTGCAAAGTATGGGTGTCCCAACCGAAAGCTTGCTCGAGATGGTCTTTTGTACTGGTTCTTTTCATGGAAGCCACTCCGAGTCCTCGACTCACCAGGAAAGCCTGTGCACGCTAATTCAACATTTAAGGGATCAGCTACCCCCTGGCGCGAGCCATGGAGAATTAAGGTGGCGTATGACAGTGGAGTGCAGGCCAGGTTTGATTGAAGAGACTCCTCGTCCCGAAAGTCCCATGGGCCTCTGTTGGGCAAATGTTTAGGAGTATATATACTTAATTTTGATATTTTTCAAAAGGGGGGGATGGTAGAGCGAAGCTCCTGACTGTAAAGTTTTAACAGATATTCTAGCTTCCTGGTTATGCATCTGTATGTAAGATTTCTTGTTTAATGAAAGACAATTTCCTTATTCCATCTAGTTTTCATCTCATACTGAGGGAGTTCATGATTGACTGATTCACATGAATTATTGCAGTTGTGTTATGATAAAGGGTTTATTGTGGCACTATTGTATTCTCTGGTTTTCTGC
>SNQJ01S0199312.1:0-17086 GCA_010110895.2 Picea sitchensis
TCTTATCTCCACCACTTGGAGCTCTATTTTCACCTCATCTACATATAATGTTTCTTCACTCTACTACTTTGCTTGCAATGTTCCTCTAGAGTCTTACACGACTATGCCTCCTCCATTAACACTCCTACACGTTCCTCTAGTATATGAGACCTACTCTGCAATGTCCTACTGAAGTCTCATACTTTGGTTGGAAGCCACGGAGAGACCATTTCTTTGGGTTGTGCACTCTGATCTCCTAGAAGGTAGCGAGGTCACCTTCCCTCCAGGGTTCGTGGAGCGCATCCAACTTAACCAGCGGGGGTATTTGGTGTCATGGTGTCCGCAGTTGAGGGTTCTATGTCATCTTTCCATTGCTTGTTTTGTGACACACTGCGGATGGAATTCAGCCTTGGAGAGCATCACCATGGGGGTGCCCATGTTATGCTGGCCTCACTTTGGAGATCATTTTCTGAACCAAAGTTATATAGTACATGTCTGGAAAATTGGCTTGTCTTTGCTGAAGGAAAACACAACCACTACTGCGGATGGAACATCATTAATCGACATGGTTGAGATTAAGAGGGCTATGGAGAGAGTAGTGACCAGAACAATAGTCTATGGGATCGACTTTATTAGTCCCTGTCGGAAGGCCTGGGACTATAGCATTCTATGGGATAGACTTTATTAGTCCCTTCGGAAGGCCTGGGACTATAACAATGAGTTCATCATTGACTTGATATTAGTTTAGGGTTGACTTTAAAAATTTTCAGAAATTATAATGTGTAACTTAGTAAGTTTGTATTCATATATATATATATATATATTTGTTACAATTTTATTGGCTCATAGGTTTGAAGTGTTATTGTCAGCTTCACTTCTTCCCATGCTTTAAATAATGTTTAAAACACTTCTTCCAACTACCACCCTTAACTCCTGTACTTTTCTATACGATTTGAACTAATCAATCATGTCCACATTTCCAAAATCACATGGCTTGAGCTGATACAAATCTGAGTTATGGGCTTGAGCTGTGTGCAGACTTGTTATGTTATGTTTTAAGTTATTTACATTATTATTATTATGTGTGCACGGTTTTGTAAAATCTTCTTTTAAGGTAAGCTTTTAGGTTGACATTGGCATTGGGTATGGGAGCTAGGCGGGCTAGATGTCGCCCGCCCATTAAATCAGAACAGGTCAGGCATTGGGTACCGCTCATGCAATTAATGCGTCAGAACAGGGCTCTGGGTTCGTCAGAACAACTGACAGAGGAGGGTTCGTCAGGCAGGTGGAGTAGTGGTAGAGGGGATCATCAGGCAGGTGGCACCCAACATTCGGTTATATTCGTGCAGAACTATGGCAGTTGCGCATCCGGAACCCGAATTTTTAGTCTACGAGTGTTAGAATTCCTTTAAATCCCAGCCTATGCATACACATACTCAGGCGCAAACATTTTTATTTCAATCATTTGATGCTGTGAGAAAGCAGAGGTGGAAAAGGATGAGCGTCTCCCTCACTGTAATGGATTTGAATTTTCACGGCGACAAATCGACAGATGCACTGAATTCGTGGGAGAGACGGAGAGATATTTGCATCACCGTTATCACCAAATACTTTCCCACGATTGTCTGCACTCAAGAAGGTAACCTTTTATTTATTTGATTCTTCAGAAAACAATAGCCGTGAGCTCTTATGTTAAGGTACATCTTTGTTATCAGATCACTAGGGTTTGGTCAAGTCTTTAGACGATTGAGCTCTTATGTTTTGCTTGAGTCGAATCAAATTCACTTTTTAACTGTAATCGATTATCTTCTTTAAAAAGTACTGGTCATGTAGGGTCGTCAGGAATGATACGCGCATCAACATAAAACATTCTTCATGGAAGCCCTTCAATTCATTTCGTTTTATTTTCATTTATTTTATCGTGAGCGCTCTCAGTTTTGGTTTCCTCTCCTCTGATTTAGCAAGTAAACCTCACAACTTGGTGGTCAAATAGTAGTTGGATCTCGGAGCCACTGCCACTGCCAATTTTGAAGAGTTATTTTTCCTTCAGTTTGCACAATTCCCTAATTTTACCGCGAGTTTTGCTAAGACAGGTTTACTGTAAAAGGTTTTAAGCGGTGCTTGTATCTATATGTCCACATTTCAATTCCTGAAAAACCCATCATCATACATTATTTATGGCAGTGTAACGATTGAGAGGAGGTTCAAGGGATTGTAATGCTTGCAATGGCGGATGGGATTTCTTGGCGGACAGGATGAGGTTTGAACGCCTGTATATTTCACATTAAAGTACTCTAAAGTGAATATAAGCTAATCTTTCTTGTAAAGGAAGCAAAGTTTTGTTGTCCATGTTTTAAAGGACTTCGGATTCAAAAGCCTAGCGATATTATTTTCCAGCTACCAATTTCTACTAACATGATAACATATTCATAAATAGTAAAATATTCATGTAAACTAGTCTGATCCCTTATAGAATGTGAAAGCGGTCAGATCTAAGGCATTTACAGAGACATCAGAGATCTGAACCAGGGTTTCATTTACCTTCTAAATATAGAAAAACAACGAGGCATTCCGAGGGCATTTTGTAGAAGAAATTTGTAGTAACAGTCACAGGGGAAGGACAAGGTCGACTCACTATTTCTGTATTTATACATGCCCAATTGAGTTCTTCTAGATTGCAATTTATGTTTTCAAGGTGCACAAGTCATTGTATTTCTTTGGAATCACATTGTTTTTTAATCTGGAAAGTAGTGCCGTGTAGAACGTATTTTCATGTGGGATTGAAAGCAAATGCAAAATTTAAAAGTTTATTTATTCATTGAAATTTGTGCTTGAAAACCCCTACATTTAAGCCAATAAGTCATTGCATTAGCATGCCAAAAACCTGAGCTTTGGGTGTTGTAGGAACTCTAATTTGGTCCTGTAAATTGAGCATGGTAGCAGCCTTTGATAAGTGATCATCTTAAACCCTACCTCTAACTAAAGTTAACATGTATATTCTTTTTTCCGGTGAAACTTGTGAACACCCCCCTTATCGGTCTCACTCCCCTTTTATTTTCGATTTGAGAGGATACTATCCTTAGTATCTGGCAGGGACATGGGACATATATAAAAGAAAATAGAAAATATGTCCCAACAGTTGAATATATTGCATAATTCTAACCATACTAATTTAGTTAAGGTAAAATGAATTTGTATTAGTCTTGAGGGCTAGTATTGCTTGGTTATGAGTACATATTTTGAATCCCTGTAAAACAAAAGTACTTCCAGCATGAACTCTCTTTTCAATCAAAAACTAGATTGCAAAGTGCTTTGGATGTCTATTAGGCTTGTCTAATGGCCTTCAATACATATATATCATATGCTATGCCCCAATTAGCATGGAAAATGTGTAATATTTTTTGGGTGCAAATAGATGATTTCTGATGCGCTTCAATGCATATATATTAGATGTTATGCCCCAATTAGCATGGAAAATGTGTAATGCTTTTTGGGTGTGTTTAGAATAATGAATGTTTATTGGTAAAAGCTTCAAATTAATCAATCAATGTTGTTTTCTAAAGCAAATTTGTGTAATGAAAAACAAAACAAAGGGCAATATATCCAACCTTGAAAAAGAGTAAAGAAGGTTACATTCTCAATTATTGTTTATTTTTAATGATTGTTTTCCATCATTTTTTTTGGTGGATTATGGTAAAATTTCAAAGGGGAGTGTGATTTATGGTCCTAAGAGGTTAGTGTTGGATCTAGAATTTTGTTAAATAATTATGTTGTTGTTTCATTCTTTCATGTCTTAACAATGAAATGAGAAATGAGTGAAAGGTATAATCAGTTTCTTAATATATTATATATGTTTCATACAGTAAGTGAAGCAAAGATCGTCACCCTGATGTGATTACTAGTGTGATTATGGTCCTAAGAGGCTAGTGTTGGATCTAGAATTTTGCTTAAATAATTATGTTGTTGTTTCATTCTTTCATGTCTTAACAATGAAATGAGAAATGAGTGAAAGGTATAATCAGTTTCTTAATATATTATATATGTTTCATACAGTAAGTGAAGCAAAGATTGTCACCCTGATGTGATTACTTGAAACAATATCAAATATGTTGGCAGACAGCCTAGTTTGAATCGTTACCCTGTGAATGCAAACCGAGAGCTACAGGTAGTACCTAATTGATTTAGTCAAACCCGTACCCCGACATTTGTTATGTTTATTAGTAATTCAAACTAATTCACATGATTCTTGAAGGATACCTATATCAACTCTAACTTGCAGGAGCATGCACCCTAAAATAGAGAAAAGCCATGAAACACATAGGATAAGATCAGATTACGAAAAACATGCTTTAGACAATAGGATATATTTAAGAATTAGGCCCTATAAAATAAGTATCTGAATTCATTTGTGGATAGCTTTGGCTAGCTCAATAGTCGACAGCTTGAGATAACTCAAATGAGGAAGGCAGTCCATGCAGATGAAAGAGGGACAACAAGCCACAAGACCCTTCTAGGCAACAAATTCCTCGTAGATAGAAATAGTCAATGGACAAGTTGTTGATTATATTGGACACATGCAACCATTATTAGTAGCTTCCATTCCAAATATTATTGGGTGGCTTGTCATCTCTTTTGCAAAGGCAAGTTAAGTTATATCTTAGAGAAGGGTCTTGTCTAGCAATAGTAAAGTTTCTGTTCATTTGGATTCTAAATTGGAAGCCAATTTGTTATTTGATTCTACTATGGTTTCAGGATTCTTTACTTTTATACTGGGAAGATTGTTCACAGGGTTTGGAGTTGGGGTCATCTCATTTGTTGTAAGTAAGAACTTTCACAAGATCGAAAGGGTTAGTAGTTTCTTTATATGTTTTCCATATTTAGCGTAAATATGACTACTAGTTGTTGGGGCAGTAAATCAGGTGAAATTTTGTTATATTAGTATTTTAATTACATTTAGTCTTGTCACTTTCTTCCGAAGTGCTGGAGGAAATATGATTGTGCATAAATTTAGACTTTCAATGTAACTAAGGGTGATTAAATATACCTGTTAATGATTATTAATTTTAACAATGATTATACATTTTAAATTTCAGTGTAACTAATGGTGATTAAATATACCTGTTAACGATTTTTTTAATGTGCCTTTCAGCCATTTTAGACGTTGCTGCATATCTAATCGCAATGAGTCAAGCAGATTTCATTATCACTAACACATATCAAAAGATTGTAGGAAGGTATGATGTTTTCCTGATTTAGCAAGCATTTGTAAACTCATGTTTATTTATTTGTTCTGTTCTATCTCAGATATCTCAAATAACACCTTCGAGGAGGTCTTGGGGCAATAAATCAGCTGAGATTTTACTGTATTAGTATTCAAGGTACATTTCCCACGAATACCTCCCATCTGTTGTTTCAAATTAGTATATGATTTAAATTGGCAGCGCCTCTTTCCATAAATAACTCCTATCCACTGTCCATAATGGCTATACATTGCTATTACCATGCTAATGATATTTAATCGTTAAATATGATCTTTCCCATATAGTAGCTATATGTGAGCCCATGTGGCATAAACATGCAAGTTAATATCTGGTAGGGACATTGCCACACGTGGCTTGTATAATATGGAGATAGTGTGGAAGGGATCTAACATTCGTTGAAACTTAACACAAAAGAGGAATACAAATAAGTTGACTTCAAGGTGATGGGACATTACAACTAAAGTGCTGAAAAAGTCGTAACGCCTAATGATAACATGTTTCACCTTTCTGGTTTTGTGGACATTTAAAATGTGTCATGGGCCATAGTGAGGGTTCATTTAAATTTGGGTTTGAGGTATGGGTTGATGCTATCTAATTTGAATTTTAATATGTGATGAATATATTATTTGTGTGAATTGGTATTGTATATTTGGTAAAATTGTAGTGTTTTTTAATGAGGCTATATATATTGGTAATATATTTATTGGTAAGTGATTATGAGTTTTTCATTAAGTAAAGTTTAATTTTTATATAAGTTATTTATGGGTAAGTGATTATGAGTTTTTCATTAAGTAAAGTTTAATTTTTATATAAGTTTTTTTTAAGTTACAAAGTTATTTTTAGGAAAAGGCTCAATAAGTAGTTGTACTTAAATAGATTATATTAAATGATTTTGTAGTTCGTGAATATATAAGTGGATCAAAAACTATTTTTATGTTCTTTCACCCTTCATCTAGATATTCGAAAAAAGATAAAAAAAACCCACAAAATTTTCCTTAAAAGAAAAAAATATATAATCAAAATATTAAAAAAAGATAAAAGATCTCACAAATTTATCAAGATATTAAAAAAAGATAAAAGATCTCACAATTTTTTCATATATATATATGTGTGTGTGTGTGTGTGTGTGTGTGTGATTTTGTAATAATATTTACTCTCCAAACTTTATAGTATCATATTTTAGTATTTATAAAAAATCACGTTTGTGTGAAGAGAGTCTCGTGGTACTTTAAATTAGGGTTTTCATTTTTGTTGCATAAATAAAGATTTTCTCTATCATCAATAACTATATACTTTTATTTGTTTATATGGAGAAGTTTTCCTCTAATATTTAGATTTGCAAGCAAAAATCATTTTTGAACATGTATATACCTTCACTTTTTTTTGTCTTTCGATTTTTTAATTTTATTATTTTAGCTCGCAAGGGTTTGGGCAAACGATAGTCGTTTCGTACAATAAAATATTCAACTAAACAATATGGAGGCGACTCAACCCAAGTTTGATTTCCTCCCTTAATCGAGAATTGTTCTTGCAATATATACAATTTCTCCAACAGTTATAATGGAAGCAAACAAATTCGATCTCGAATAACATTTAGAAAAGCTTACCAAATTACCTATTCCGTTGGAAACAAAATAATATATCTTTTAAACATCTTTATAATTGTGATAATAACATCATATTAAAAACAAACACAATACAAATAATATATAAAATTCACATTTCACAATTTCCATTCACAAACTCCCAACTACCTATGACAATATGATCACAATTTCTATTCACAAACTACCCCATGACAATATGAAAACTCGTATCATGCGTCATCAAATTTCAACCATAGGCCCCTTTAGAATCTATTTTAACAATTTTGATCACTATCATCTCTTGTACTTTTTGGTCACGATTTTTGCTTTTGATGGTTAATAAAAAAAATTGGTTGCTTTGCACATGCTTGCCATGATTTATGTGAATTTTTAATTAAATGGTGTGATCATTTCCTTTTTTTTATTAGTCTTGGTCAAAGATATGGGACTATAGCAATGGATTTGCTTATTGACTTTGTATTAGTTTCTAGTTGACTTTATATTTGTGTGTTATTGCCAATGTATAACATAGGAAATTAATATATATTATTTTTTATATAATAAAAAAAATAATTTTCTGAAATTTTATTGGTTAATATCTTTTATGTCTTATTACACAATTTTTTATTGGAGTAGAGGGGGTTGATCTGTATTTCCCTTCACATCTCCCTTCACATCATTGACTACCATGGCAGAAGGTTTCCCACTACTTTGTTCTTTAGATTTTAATTTTACTGCATCTGACGAACCAGGATAGGAGCAGATTCGTCTCACCCAAAGGACTGCTTTCGGTGTGTTTGACTAGCCCGCTGTAGGCAGCCCTGACAACCTCAACAATCAGAACTACACGTTATCGTGACCTGGTAAATAGTTGAGTGTTAAGTACAGAATAATTATGGAAAATGAAGAGGCAATATACAAAAAAGGACGTAAAATAAATGACATTGGCATACATTGTAAATGAGTAATAATTATATAATCCATACTTTATGAGTTTGATATATATAATTAATGGTAATAGTTATATAATAAAAATTAATAATAAAATTGTAAATGAGTAATAATTATACAATCCATACTTTATGAGTTTGATATATATAATTAATGGTAATAATTATATAATAACAATTAATAATGGTATTGTATAAATATTTGATAATATTATATATTATTAAATTAATCACCTAAAAAAAATTAAGTTGAAATATTTAAACAGTATTATTTTAATATTCCACAATTTATAAATGAGTAATAATTATATAATTTATACTTTATGAATTTGATATATATAATAAATGGTAATAATTGTATAATAAAAATTAATAATGCCTCTCTCTAAATATTTGACAATATGGTTATATATTATTAAATTAATCATGATTAAAAAAATAAAATAAAATTGAAATATTTAAACAATATTATTAGTCCTTGCCAAAAGGACTATAGCAATGAGTTTGCTATTGATTTGACATTAATTTTAATTGACTTAAAAAAAAATCATGGAAACCCTAGTGTTCTACATAAGAAATACAATTTTTTATTTTTTAATCTATATAATAACTTAATTTTTTAAGGTGTCATTGGTTGAAAAGTTTGAGGCCTTATTGTGGCCTTCATGTCATTGAAGAATTTAAATTAATTGCACAATCAATATTTCATACTCCTATAAATAATTTTGCCACTTCGGTCTTAAATTGGCACAATTTTGCTTGCAATCTAGCAAACGGTCAGCTCGGAGTCAGTGTCCCATCGAACAAAGCACAAACGGTCAGCTCGAAGTCAGTATCCCGTTGAACAAAGTGAGATTCGATCCCAAAAGCCAAATCACATGGCCACACACTTCTCCAGCTGTACTAAGAACGCAACCTTTAGTATGTCCAGTATGCGAGTAGGCATTTGCATTTTCTGAAGGCATTATACTTAAATCTCACACGCATGTCCGTCAAATAATATATTGATGATGATGATTAACGTCCACTAAGACCTAGTTGGTCTATCAGACCTTAAGAAGGTAAGTGATTACTTGTGATTCTTTAGAATTTTGTTTCTGTGCTCGAAAAACATTAAGATAAGCTTTCCAAGATCACCATACTTTTGTTGAGTTAAGAGATTAGGAAGGTTGGTAGTGTGATCAATATTTTGAAAATGAGATCTAATATGGGTATAGGCTGGAAAATCTAAGAGAAAGTGCTTTTCATCTTCAACCTTCTTAGTGTCACAAAGGCGACACACTCTTTCATCCCATGGCGTTTTAGGAATTGAGCAACGCCCAGTTTCACTATGGAGCTCGTGAGAATTTGTTCTTATCTTAGCAATGCTTATTTTTTTCTTTACACTTGGCAAAACAAATAGATAATTTTGATCTTCTAGATTAGGGTTGATTACATCTTTATAATACCTTAATTTTCTTTTTTCCTCTAACTCTTTATCACACCACATTTTGCTGAATTTTTAGTTTGACCATTTTTAATAGTATCTTTATTACGCAAAATGGACAATTTCATGGATTTAATGGATTTAGCCAAGATCAGTCTTGTGCAATCCTCACTTGGGTGGTGGTTATGAGTTGATTTTGAAACAATTTTAGGTAGCCCTCTTGCCTTCCATGTTGTTTAATTTATTCTTGTAGATTGGAGTATCTAGTCAGCCATGCTCTCAATGGGGAGAGGCTTGTTCTGAGGGAGGATGGGATAGGGTGTATTTCCTTTAATTTGAGATTATAGGTTATAATTTTTTTTTTTTGTATTTGCTCTATCTTTCTCGAGTATTCACGAGAGGTGATACTATATTGAGACTTCACAACCATAAGGATATGAATTGAAACAAAGAGTCTCAAAGAGGAGTTCTTCTTATCCAAACTCAAAGATGTTGATTTACAATTGTTTTCAAAGCCCATAATAAACTTTCCATCCCCAATAATCCTTTTCTCAATGGTATAATTCCACTTGAGCCAAATGTGCTCAACTAAAGGGAGAGGAAGGGGCCGAGAGACCATCGAGGGTGGAAGCGATGGATGCTCGAAGGGATCAAGACACAGTGCGAGTGCACCAAGCCAACATTTGGGTGAAGTGTTGATTGACAATCGAGGCTTGTCGAGTCGCGAGGGAGTAGAGCACAAACAAATCTGGGGCCGGATATCGCAGCTGATGATGCGAGATCTAGGGAATTCTTGTAGAGGTCGAGAGGAAATCCTTTGATATTTAAGAGTTGAGTGAGCTTAGGAGGAGCAGTGCCTTAGCACACAGGGCCATAGATGAGATGAGAAGAAGGCCGAGAAGAACCTTTAAGGGTTCAAGGTGGCTCGCTCGGGAAGGTGGCGATCGCCAGTCTGGCGGAAGTAGAGGTTAGGTTTGAAGGGGGAAATACAAAGGCCAAGGCCTTTTGGTGTTCAAAATATTCTAGGGCCGAAAGAGAGAAGCAGAAGCTCGGAGGAGTTGTCGCCGGATCAAGAAGAGTGGAGATATGGGCCAGATTTGAAGATTCATGTCGGTATATACATGCCAGAATTGAGTTCTTCTAGTTGCAATTTATGTTTTCAAAGATTACCTGAGGTGTTATTTCTTTGGAATCCATTTGTTTTTAATCACGGGCGGTAGTGGATGTCGGGTAGAGCGTGTTACCAGTATTGGGATTGAAAGAAATGAAAATTTAAAAGTTTATTTATTCCTTTGAAATTTGGGATAACCCTACATTTAACCAATAAGTCGTGCGTTAGCATGCCAAAGGCAGGCTTTTGGGTGTTGTGGGAACTCTAATTTTGGTCTTTGTGGGGTGAGGCATGGTGGGCGTTTGATAGAAGTGATGGAGTCTTAAACCTACCTCTAACTAAAGTTATACATGTATATTCTTTTTCCGATTCCAGAGCACAGCAGACACCCCCTTATTGATTATACTCGCATTTCGGTTGAGGAGGGTTGCTGTGTAGCCACAGCGTCATGGGACATATATAAAGAAAATAGAAAATATGTCCCAACAGTTGAATATATTGCATAATTCCAACCATACTAATTTAGTTAAGGTAAAAAGAATTTGTATTAGTCTCGAGGGCCAGTATTGTTTGGTTGTGAGTACATATTTTGAATCCCTGTAAAACAGAAGTGCTTCTAGCATGAACTCTCTTTTCAATCAAAAACTAGATTGCAAAGTGCTTTGGATGTCTATTGGGCTTGTCTAATGGCCCTCAATACATATATATCATATGATATGCCCCAATTATCATGGAAAATGTGTAATCTTTTTTTGGGTGGAAAATGTGTAATCTTTTTTTGGGTGCAAATAGATGATTTATTGATGCAGGAGCATCATCCAACTTATCAGCGAGCGATGCGAGGCCAGAAGATAATTTGGACAAGCCGGTACAAATTTTGAAAATACTTTGGAATTGTTGTGAAAGTCTGTGAAGCCATTTATGAAGAGGCACACTTTGTATATTGCAATGGACCTTGGCGGATAGCTCTAGGTCAGCAAATGGATAATTAGGCATTTAATATAGTTAATGCTTTCATTAGATAGGAATTTAATTTGAGATTTGATAGTTTAGAGTCCAAAGGGGAAAATGAATATAGACACCCTCATTTGTATTATTGTATCATTAGATTATCAATTCAGGAAGAGCAAGAAGAAGCCAATGAGAGAATTGTATGAAGAACACCCATATACGGATGTTGAATTAATAGAAGAAAGATTTGATTCAAATCCATGGTTAAGTGTCTATTCTCATTATTATTTGATGTTAATATGCTCATGAATGTTTTGCTTCACAATCCAATACATTTGCTTTTTATATGATGTGTATGTGACTTCATGGTTGAATTGAAGTGAGGAGGGAGAGGAATAGAATGGGTTTCAATTGTTTCTCTATGGCTGAACGAGGAGGATTCTACTGAGGAGTGTAGTCTAATTATGCGCAAGGAGTGCATTGATGGAAGGGTTCAATTAGAGATATGGTTTTTCTCATTTTCTTGAAGGTGCTTGATCAAGCCGCAGTCTTGATGCGAGTCATGACCAAGCTAAGTCTTAAGTTCTGATTAAGTGAAGTATCTGAGAAAGGCCCCATTGCTGCAAGAGTGCAGGGGGTTGAAAGGAACAACCGCTGGGCAGGTTGAAGGTACATAAAGAGTGCGTGCAAAGTTCTACAAGAATTTGAAAATGCGTGGAAGCTTAGGAGGAGTAGACCTTTGAATTCATTGAAGGATAAGCGTAGGGGAAGCTATCGTTGAAAGCTTGAGGGAAGCGTCGTGAGTTGTAAGCAGGCAAACAAGTCTCATGGAAGAGACATTTCTTCATTTAAAATGGATGGCATAAGGGGAAGAAGGCAGGTTATTCGAAATCCTCGAAGAGATTTAGCGAGAAGTTGAGAACATTGAATCTTAGAGAGGTGCGAGGTAGTTATAGTATGGCGTTGGAAGAGGATTTAAAAGCTCGGGGAGAGGCGGAAGTGTTTACTCTGAAGTCCGGCCGAGGTAGTTGTATTATTCATGAGATGCGCTATCGGGGATCTTGAAAAAGCGCCTAAAAGCAGTAGCAGAGTCACGAGAGTGGCCAGGGCAAATACCGGCGAAAGAGTCGTCGCAGACCCTGATCAAGGTTAAGTGGAGTACAAGTGGCATGGAGTCATCGGGACCTCGCCGCGAGAATTCTTGAATATTCGATGTTAGAATTCACGATCATAAAGTACGAAGTCAGAGGGATGAGGGACGGTAGAATTAACTCGATATTATCGGTGTTCGGCGCATCCAGATTGTAGGGGGTTAGAAAATTGAGTGTTTGTCTCGCGAGTTATGCGCGAAATTGCTTGATAGGAAGACGAAGTCGGAGAATAAAGAAAGAAGAAGTCAGCGTTGACCCGACATACTCCGGGTCGAGTTCAAAGGCCAATGAGCAGGAGCACCTGAAGCCGCTGAGTTCGATCCTCAAAGTAGAGAGGAGGATGGCGGCAGAAGAAAAATCGTAGGTGTAGATTTCCCAGATAAGGAAATAGAAGAAACCGTTGAGTTCTTGGTCAGAAAAAAGAAGATCTGTGTGAGGCGGATGTGCTCCAGAAGTGCGGTCGGCTCTATCAAAGTGTTATCCCGGTGGGGAGTTCTTTGCTTTCGCTGCTTGAGAGAAGGATTCATTATACCGCAGGAGAAAAGGCAATCCACCTAACCGAAGGCCGGAGGTGAAGAAGCCGGTGAAATCAATGGAGAGCGGTTGGGGTATCTTCGAGCAAAGGCTTGAAAGACATGGAGAACGGCAAAAAAGGCGCATAGCTAGTCGCGGGGGATCTCGGTGACACAAGAGCGAGATTTGAAATTTGAGCAGCAGGAGGTACGGTAGAAAGATGCATCAACTAAGCGATTGATTAAAGCTATTGCCGGGATAGGTGTATGAAAGCCCGAAGATGGACATTCAGAGTTCTGAGGGGAAATCTAGTCTGAGAAGAGCTACAGGCCCCGGGTGAGCTCATGACACCTACGCCGATTATGAAGATGCTCGAAGAGGACAAAGGTCAAGCATGTTGTTCCGCGCTTGAAAGGACATGCAACATTGTGGTGGGATGAGCTACAAAGCGGCAATTATTTGCAAAACCGTAGAAGATCAAGAGTTGGGACCGGATGATCGCGAAGATGAAGGCGAAATTCATACCGAAGGATTACTAGATAAGTTTGTTCAAGAGGATGCAGAACTTGAGGTAGAAGGGTATGACAGTTAAATATTACACATAGGAGTTCTACAAGATAAACATCGGGGCAGGTCATTGGTAAAGCGATGATGAAAAGGTTGCAGTCTCACGAGATAGTCCAATATATGACGGTAGGGATGAATTAATCATAATTGGCTCGCTCGGAGACGGTGGAGGATACTTGCTCAGATGAAACAGCGAGAGGAGAAACTGGTAAATGCTTGGTCGGCGAGGGTGAGTGGAAATTAGCCAAGAGGCAAGCGGTTGCCCAAGAGAAATTCCAGAAATGGGAGGAATGGAAGAAACCTGGGGGTAAGATTTGAAATTAGAACCTCGGTGAGGACGTATTGAACGGAGGACAACATCTGAGAGAAGAAGCCGGAGGAGGATATCGTGGCAATACTTTTCCTGGTACTAGAGGTAGAGGAAGAGGAGAAGAGGGTAGATAATTACATGCTTCCGCGGCGATGAAAGAATGGAACTACCAGTCATTTGAGTGTCGAGGAGAAGAAGAAGGATATTGGAAGCTCATCCTTAGGGCATAGAAGCGAGGATTTTGAGACCGAGCTACGAGAAGGTGGAAGGTCACTAATGATCGTAAAGTTCTTAACACCGGGAAAAGGTGGAAGACTTCGTCGAAAAGGACCGGTTAACCGAGGATAGCTTGCAAAACCAAAATTTGGGTATGCAAGGTTATTGTTGATAGTGGTAGCATAGATAATCGCATTTCTACGTAGATGGTAGAAAAGAAGTTAAATTTGGAGACAACTGTTCACGCGAGTCCATACAAAGTTTCATGGCTACGAAGGGACATCAGGTGAGTGTGTCACTAAAGCAGTGTTTATTTGAATTCAAGATAGGAGGGTATAATGATAAGGTCTTATGTGATATTGTACCATGTGGATGGCCTTCATTTTATTCTTTGGGTAGACCATGGCAATGTAAGCAAAAATGAGTTCATGGATGAACACATATACTTTAGAAGGATGGGAGGACACACAAGTTGCTTCCATAAAGGATAAGGAAGTGAAGCGAGTAAAAACACAATACTTCTCATGAGTGGGAAGGGAACTTCTTCTGAGAGATGGAGAGATTAACGAGAACTCACCGTTCACGACAACAACTCTTTAACAGGTGCAAAAAAAATTTGTTTAAGGTGTGTTTGTGGCGATTGTAAAGGAACATACGCTTGACTCTCACGATAAGCCACGGGCAATAACAAGAACCTGGCAGATGAACCTGTAAAGGCCACAAGGCACACAACGAATTAGCTAAAGAGCAATAAATGATATAGTCATAAAGGCACAACAAATAGCGCAAGCGTTTATGTCATTTATCTTGGGTCTGCAATTTTAAACACAAAGGAAGAATCCATAGTAGTAGATTGCACTATTTATGCACAGGAAAGCAAGGCGTTTAATATTAGTTCTCTACTCTGGGGAGAGAGAAGGTCGGATAGGCTCCCCGGCCATGCTTTCCGGTAGAAAACTAATGTAATCTCCATTCGGTGTGCCATAAAGGTGGAAACCACCTTTAAAGGTAGAGACTCTTGATACGACGCTGGGTCTTCTACGAAAAAATAATCTCACACCGCAGAACATATAGACTAGGCTACATGGAGGTGTCTATATCTCGCTCGACACAACTGACCCCACACTCAAATGACTCAACCAAGTAACACAATAAATACATGCAATGACAACCTCTATAGGCGGCGATAGAACAAAAGGACTCAACCGACCAACCATTATTACGAAAGGGCATTATCTCCGCCTCAATTAGCATTAAGTACCAACCCGTTATTCCCTTAAATTCCATTAGTCGAAGAGTTGCCAATTCTACCCTTAGTAATGTAAAATCAATTTATTGCAAGTTCCCAACACTAATGCATAATAATTGATTGTGTAGCATTAATAAATCACATACCATACTACTGATTTACCTACAATACATTCTAACACATTTAGCCATCAATAAGTCATGTCAAAATTCATCTTCAAATCTAATGAGTGGGTAAGTATCATAATGGACGAAATTGCCTGAACTCCAATAAACATAATATATGATAGATCAAAACGTATTAGAAGATAAATAGGAATGGTCCCAACATTTAGATGTCATTGAAAAACCTACCATACTGCATTTTACTTACGCAGTAATCATTACATTTATAATATAAGGACCTTGCAATTTAGCTGACTATTTTCATAATAAAATTACAGTGACATCATCCAACAACGTACTAATTATCTATAACCATTACTTAACAATTTCATTGAACAGGTAACATAGGAATTAACCTTATCATAACATTAGCATTAAAATTTAATCATTACATTAAATTAAAACTTTACCATGATCAACAATGGTAATTGAAACAAGCCTTATCCTAAATATTGGTATCAATACCACATCATTACATAGTTGTTTAAGTCCACCATATTATCACTAATGACCATAAACCTTACAATAACAATTGCAACAAAAAGGGCAATGACATACTTTTATGAGCTATCCTAAGTTATAATAACTTTATAAAAACTAGATGTCTAGATCTTAATTGATGCTAATCTCCGATCGCTGAACCGGTCTAAGTTTATCGTGGATTTACAACCTGATGATAGGTCATAAATCAATTTATCGATTACAACTATGCTAGTATTGAAATCATTTAAAAACTCGAGTAATTCAACATGTAAACTGGAATTTAGCATTAAGAATCAATCTTTAGTTAAGGGTTTAATAGTTGTTAAAAAAAACAAGATCACAGAAAAATAAACTAGACAATCCCATCATCAATAAATGCACAAAGAGAATAGACAATCCCATCATCAATAAATGCACAAAGAGAATAAATCCCTTCTTAATTAAGTAACTAAAGGTATAAATCCTATCCTTCATTAATTTAGTAAAGAAAAATTTCTTCTCAAATGAATAACTAAAAGAAACATCCCTTTACAGCATCCCTCTTTAGAATTAGTAACGACATGGAAAAAGGTAACGCCTTTACAATACCTCACGCAGTTCAAGTCAACAGTTAAAGAAATTTCCTCCTTAAGCTACGACAACTGTAGCCAGTAACACACGTTGTGCCATGCACAATCAGTTCAGATTCGGAGTAAATGTGGATCAGAAATCTGACCCAGAAGCCAAGGAACCAACATGATGACAACCAGGAAATCAGCGCTGGGTGAGCATGCCCAAATCAAGGGCCAGATTCGAGCGTAAGACGGAATGATGTGTCTGGCAGAGATAAGGGCCCAGACAGCCCTACACGCGGCCCGCCGAGGGAGGGCGTCATCCGTATGGCAAAAAGGCAAAATGCACCCGGCAGAGGCGAGGTTAAAACGCTGCAAGTGGCAGGAAAACTGTGTAATAGGTTGAAGGGGTAGAAGTTTAACCGAACCAATGGTCACGATGAACCACCATGTGTGAATTAAAATATCTAGACTATAACGCAGAGAATCCGGTCCTGCACAGGCGATATAAACAAATCGTGATATAAGATATCGTGCAACAAAGAAATTTCGGAGGAAATCACGGGTTAAGGGTTGACAGTGAACAACCGTAAAGGCGAGGATTAGGTGCGTTAAACA